>VXBU01006800.1:548775-633500 GCA_013400315.1 Bombycilla garrulus | reverse complement strand
TTTGGGGTTTTTTTGTTTTTGTTGTTTCCCTCTCTCTCTTTGGAAGTTTACAAATCCATAGCTATTCACAAAATTGGTGTAAGTTTATGAATATCTTCAGGCCCCCTGAAAATCATATTTTTAACTAGGTTACTACCCCTGTCTCAGTGCTGCCTTGCTTGCACAAAGCCTCAGTGTGACATCCCAACATCCCTGAGAACCCACTGGTCCTCCCCATCCCACCTGTCATCTTTTTACCAAAATGTAAGATCCCAGCTCTGACCTTCCCACTTCCTGCTTCATCTTGAATCACACACACACAGGTTTTATCCTTTTAGTTGGGGTTTGAACACACCTTCAGAAGCCTGAAACTTTTTTCTCAGAAAAACCTGTCCTGACAGCTTTAGCACCCTGTGCAAGCCCAGATCAGTGTTCTGGGAGTGACATGACAGCCAAATCCCTTCCCTGAAAACATGTCTGTGCAGTCCATGGCCAGATAATCACATAACACCATGTCCAAGATACCCTGATGGAGACATCTCCACATCATTTCTGTGCAAATGCCCTGACCATTGCTGGCAAAGCCTGGGCTGGCTGCCCCTGCTGCCTGGCCAACCTGCCAGGCCCTCAGCCCAGCAGAGAACAGCAGCTTCTCAGGGCTCCCAGGCACAGATTTGCAGAGAAAACCCTCTTTCAGCACAAGTGAGAGATATCTGGAGGGGTTTACCCTTCCCCTGTCTGCTGCTTAGTGATTTCAGATGGCAGGACACAGTGGGGCAATTAAACTCCAGGTGGCTTCAACTTTGCAGCTTCTAGAAGACCACAGGAAAAAGACTCAAAGCAAACTTCAAATTTAAGTGATCAAGAGCTACCAGGTCTTTTACCAATTTAGGTATATCTGATCAACCATATATTTTTGTAGGAGTTGATGGGGTATGAGACATTTAGCAGAAATATGAAGCCAATTATTTATAGCTTTTCCCCATGAAAATGTCAGAAATAGAGATATTAAATGAAACCATGCTAAACTTATAAGTGCAAAGGACTCCTAGGTCACCTAGATTGTCTGAGTTCATTGCAAAAACCTCAGTTTCAAAACTAAATTGCAATGAGATGAACTATCTGAATCTCTCTCTGGTTTTCTTTGTGGCAGAGAAAACACTGCTTATGGGTTGCATCCATGAATTGTTTTGGCTCCTCTTTGGGTTCCCCTTTATTTCTGAGCAATTTTAGAGGGATTCCCACCAGGCATCTCACCTGCTGTATCCAAGATAAATCTGCCACTTTCCAGTAATGTTTCTGGAGGTTTCTCTGCCAGGTGCACACTCTGAGTCACCGCAGATCTACTGCTTCACTTTTGCCTCCAGGATTATGGCAAGTGATTCCAGGAGTCCATTCTATATTTGAAAACCATTCCAGCAGGCAGACTACCAGTTCAGTGCTCCTGTCCTTCTAGATATCCCTTATGGAGCACTCCCAGCTGTGAGTACCAAACTTGTAAAAAAAATAATCCAGAGCTGTTAGTTTTATAGCATTCCAGGGCACACCTTAATGGCCCATTGTAAACATCAAGAACATAAAGATTTTGATTGCAGCAGAGAGACAAGTCTCCCCACAAGCACTCCTGAGAGGAGCAGGCAGGTTTGGTCCCAAAGAACCAGCAGGCTGGAGGACTGTTGACTTGGGGAGAGGTGGAGTGGGACCAGGAGAGGCCACAAAGATTGGTGAAATGCACCCAGGCACCTGTGGGGCCCCTGAGCAGGACCAGCTGGGCTGGCCAACAATGCACTCCCTGTGTATTGCTGGCACTAATCTCGTTGCTAGGAAATCCAGGGGTTGGGGAGATAAATTATCAATGTGTGCTGGAGACATTTGGTTGCAAAGTCCCTCCAGGCAGCAGCTGGGGCCCCCAGGCCTTGAGGAGGATGTGGAGCTGCTGGAGCCAGTCCAGAGGAGACAGCAGTGACCAGAGGCTGGAGCACCTCTGCCATGGACACTGAGAGAGCTGGGGTTGCACACCCTGGTGAAGGGAAGGCTCCAGGGAGACCTTAAAGCCCCTTCCAGGTCCTGAAGAGGGTCTAAGATAAGAGAGTTGGAGAAGGACTTTGGACAAGGACCTGGAGTGACAAGATAAGGGGCAATGGCTTCAAACTGACAGAGGGAAGGGTTAGATTGGACACTGGAAAGAAATCCTCCCCTGGGAAGGTGGTGAGGCACAGGTTGCCCAGAGAAGTGGGGATATCTCATCTCTGGAAGCATTTTTAAGGCCAGGTTTGATGGGACTGAGTAAACTGCTTCAGTGGCAGGTGTCACTGCCCAAGGATGGGCTTTGGAACTAGAGGATATTTAAATTCCCTTCCAATCCAAGCCCTTCAAGGATTTTGTGGTGATTCTGTAGTTTTGTAAAATGGCTGTATGGGTGTTGCTGGGTTATTGACCCATCCCCTTCCTCAGTCCTATTTCAGGACCTATTCTGTTGTGCTGGCAAGGTCTGTGCTGGCAGTTACAACATCCTGACAGCAGAGCTGCCTCCTACACCCCCAACGCAGACACCAACGCTCATCTTCCCTGGAAGGCTGCAAAAAAGCATTGGTTGCTCCATTTTTAAGGCAAAATACCAAGGCTTTGGCTAACAGAACAGTCCCATATGTTTCTGAGTGTGCCTGCCAAGGGAGGTTTTCTCAAAGACTTTTGGGGATGGGTTTTTGACAACGTAAATGCCATCATGTATCCATCCTCCTCCTGAACTGCGGACTGCCCGTGCCCAATCTTGTGGTGGCTCACATGCCAACATCATAAACCGGCCTCACAATGTCATGTGCTTGGTGACAGCCTTGCCCAGGATCAACCACAGAATGCTCAGAAGAATGGGCTGAGCCCAGCTCTGACAGCTGCCTGGGTGCTGCCAGGAGGCTGGATCTGGGGCTGTTCCTTACACAAATAAACAGTGATTGCCTTTAATAGTCACAAGCACCAGCTCGCACCAGGGCGTCTTGACATTTGCTGTCAGGTAAGGAGGTGAGCTGGCCAGGGGCTGGGGCTCAGCAGTTCCACCCTGGGCAAGCAGGCTGCCAAAAATACCATAAATACCATCCTGTGCTTCTTAACCCAGGCCAAGGAGGCTCATCTGTGCCCTGCACTGAGGGGTTCTTGGTCTAACTGAGATTTACAGTAGCTGAAAACAGACAGAAGATAAAGGCACCTGTGCGTTCCACAAAGGCCTCTTTGAACCCACCTCCTCTACATGTCAGTGAAGCACTGCCCTTCCAGCAGGTATTTCCCAAAACATCTGCCCTTCAGACTAACAACACAACAGGGATCAGCTTCATCCAAGGGCTGTGTGGCATTGGTGGAGGACAGTTAAACATCCCTAGAAAATGTCCATCTTTAATTAAAAAAAAATTTCCCAGCTCTCTGTAATAATATCACTCCTCCACTTCCATGTATGTGCTGCATTTCTCATCCAAAGGAGAGTAAGAAAAATGCAGTCCATGTCCAGCTGGTTTGTGCCTCAGCAGCAGCAGAGCTGTACATGGAAGCAGCCTCCAAAGAGTCTTCAGCAGCTGCAGGGCTGCTCAGATGCTCCAGCCTGAATCCAAGGATGTCTCCTCAAATAGCTCATTTTCTTCAGGCTCGTCATCTTTTGGCCTCTTATATCTTTACTGCCTTGTTACAGATTTTCCTTCAGTTCCCTGTTCTGGACAACCCTATTTGCTAAAGCAGGCACTGCCCATCGCTAGGACACATCGAATCCTAGCTGGGGTACCTACCTGTGGCCACTGCAAGGATTTCTAAGTCAGTCTTGGCTGTGAGTCAGGTTTCCTAGGATGGACTGTTTATTGAGAATATTGTTATTTGTTATGGTAAGAGCTGTCAGAACAAAGCCCAAACACATCCAGGTGAGTTTCAAGTCATGATACAAATGGACTGAGCCTTCCTTACGTAATATAAACTTCAAACTAGGAGATAATTAGTAAAATATCACCCTGACAAATCTGAGTACTAGGGACTCAAGAATATGGAAATTATATTTCTGTATTGAAAATTCTCAGTATTAGTTTTTCACCAAGCAGGGGCCATTGAGACCTTCCAGCCTCACTGAGAGTGTGGGGATCAGTCATTCAGTCCCTGGCAGAATGAAACTTTAATCCTGTGCATTTCTGCTTCCCTTCTCAGTGCAGCATTCAAAGGCTATTGGAACCACACGTAAGAGGGAAGGGGTAAAGGTGCTCCATCTGTGATGATGTTTGACCAGAGCCAGACTTTATTGTTTTAGCTGTGGGATTGCTTTTAAATTCCTGCAGTTTTCCTGACCTAACACTGGGGAAGTGTCACACGCTCCACTTGCAAATGGGGATCTGCTCCAGCAGAGCTGCATCAATTCCTCTGCAATGAGCCTTCTCCCAGTGGGACAGAGGGGTATCCACTACATTGTTTAAAGGAAGAGGAAATTTCTGGTGGAAATGGACGTAACAGAGCACAAGGAAGGTCTCAGAGAAGCCTGGGAATGGGCAATTCTACCTCCCTTTGATTTCTTTTCCTTTGTTTCAGGATGAGAACAATTCACTTGGCCCGCTCTCATCCAGCTCCCCTGTTATGTCATATCCAGATTACTCAGTGGATGAGGTATTTGGAGTGTTACATCAGACAGATAATATTTGTTTATATAACTCAGTCTTTTTCGCAGACTCTTGCTTCTCCAACTCCCTGAAAAATATTTATATAAATATTTATATTTTCAGGAAGGAGAACTTATATCAACCTCAGGATGACAGTCATCTTCACTATAAATCAGTACAAGTGGTTGCTGCAGAGCCCCACAGCATGGCCTGGGAACCACTTTTGTTTCTTATAAACATCAGTTCACCAAACCTAGAATTATGCAGAGGAAGAAATCAGTTCTGGTGTAACACAATTCTGAAATTCCTCCCAGCCTTGAGATAGAGCACTAGCCCAAAAGGGGACCAAAAATCTACCATAAAATGCCAAAGGTTCCGGTGTTCACTGCAATGTCGGAGGCTCTGCTGTAAGTCCCTGATTGAATGCTGCTTTCTGCCTCTGCTTTTAGTGAAACCTTTCTAAAGGTCTTACTTTCCCCTCCATGTAAAACAGAAGATGGATTTGAAAGATTTTCTTTTCAGAGGAGAAAACCTCCTTACTATTACATGTTTGATCAGGTCAATAGATTACAGAGGTTGCATCCTTCAATGCATGCTTCAGTGTGCTGCCCCAAATCATCCTAGTTGTATTCCAGCCAGCAAAAACAATGCCAGTTACTCATCCTCCCGAGAAGTCTCTTGCTTCATGAAGGTGCAATATGGGGTATGAAGGATATTTTTGCCAGCAGGGTACTTCAGGCAGTGTCCACCACCTGTAATTCATTCACACGAAACGCCACCCTTCCCTCCCACTGCTCACGTGTCTTTCTGTTTATTATCACCCCAATTTCCTGGGCAGAGATTCTGTGATGAAAGCATTTGCAGGAAAGCTGCTCTGGCAACTTCAAAGAGAGTTTGGCAAAGTGCTGGAAAGGGACTTCAATTGCAGCATCTGAGCTTGGAATCATGCTCCCATCACAGTGCCCAGGACTGGCTCTGCCCTCCTGGCCAGGCTGACACTGTCCTTCCCAACCAGCTGCAGGAAAACTGCTGAGGAGTGGGTGCCCCGTACATCCAGTTTCCCTTTCCTTGGATTTCCTCCTTGCAGAGTCAGACCCTGCCAAGCCTCTCCCATCTGCACTGCCCCCAGTCCCAGGCAGGCACCCACACATGCCCTGGTGAGGGCTGCCAGCTCCAGGCAGGGCTGTCACTCACCCCCTCATGGGAATGAGCCCACAGCATGTCCCACCCTCAGCTGTGAAATCCCTCCAGCCCTGAGCCACGACACGTCAGCATCTGCCAGCGCTGCTTCTTTTCCCAGGCTGTGGTTTGATAAAACAGTAAATCCACCCCTGGCATCCCAGCAACCAGATTAGGAAAAAAAAAATAGAAGCAAAAGAAAACTCAGCTGCACAGCATGAGGGATTCACATGGCATAAACTTTCCACCAATTCAGATTTGCTTAGAAACGACACTGCTACCTTAACCTTGTGCAACTTGACTTGTCCATCTTTTTTGCTGTCATCATTGCAGCTTGGTAAGACAAAGATCTCATCCCTCTCTGTGTCACAATGTCCATCACAATGTCCATAACCCCATTCCTCCCAGCTGGACAAGGCCTGGCAGGCTCTGTGTCCCTGTTGGTGCCCAAGCAGGATGCCTGGATGAGGGATGGGATGAACCTAGCATAGCCCAGGGTGCTTTCAGGGCACTGCAGCCACTGGGGCATCTGCACTCAGCATCCCACCACTTAGGTATTTTCCTGGGGTAATAAATGGACTTTTCATTTTAAACATTAAGATCTAGCAAAATCAAGAAAATTACAAAGATTTTTTTTTTTCTGGCCATACAAATTCCCTGGCTTTTTTCAGTAGAAAGATCTTTTGGTTGGTTTATTAGCTTAGAAAGCTCTTTGTGCCTCTGAGACCTCTGCTGACTCCGAGTTACGGTAATGCTGGATAATTCGGGTATTAATGCCAAGTTGCAAATGAGGTTTGCTCCACTGGGCTGGCTCTCGAAAAGAATGAATTTTTTAGGCCTAAAACTGCCTGTGGTCTCAAAAAAAATGCAGCTCTCCTGATTTTCTATTTACTTGCCATTATAGGAATGATTCCATCCTGCCCTTTGCTTGTCCTCTGGTTAAAGTTTGCCTCTCTGGCAAGAGGCTCATTGGGTTACAAAAAACACAACTCAAATTTGGAAACTTACCCAATACCCAAATCTGCACTTCGTCATCAGCAGTAAGTTTCCACGCCCACAGCCCTGGTGAACTTCATTCCCAGTGTGCACTAGCAGCTCTCTCACAGGGCAGAGCCCCTCTGAGCTGGCCCTGCTCTAAGCTGTGCCCAGCCTGGCTCTACCCCTGAGAGAGCTGGGCTGTGCTCCAACAGCCTGGCCTGGCCAGGGGACCACAGCCCCCTGCAGCTGCTTCCCAGTCCCTAAGGGTGGTTATTTTCCCAGCCCCTTCACTTCCAGTGAGATTGAGATATAAAAATTCACCTGTGCTGTAAATATCTCAAGTAAATAGAGCTGTCACCTTCCAGAGCAGTTTTCCCAGCTGGCAGCGATGCTGGCTGTGGAGCAGAGCCGTGCTGCCTGTGCATGGTTGCTGCTTGGCTCAGGACTCCCCTCCTTTCCCTTGTTTCCAGCTCGCTGCGGCGTAGACGTAAAACAAAGCAGAACTGTTGACAGTGCTTCCAAGAAATGAATGCAACCAGAAAAAATTGCCCTGGAAAACAAAACCCCTTCTGCTTCCTTTGCAAAAAGTTCATGAGGGCTGCCTGCTCTGCTCCTGTTAATTGATATACTTGTAGGTCCTTCTTCCTAAGCCAAGCTGTGTAACTTGGGTGCTCATATGGAGCAGAAGGGCACATTCATTGAGGCAGAACACCTGTGAGATGTTTTCCTTCTCATGCCAGAGCAGAATCTCTCTGGGCTGCACATCAAACAACTTAGGTTTTGTCCTGGCCCTAAGGGCTTGTTCCCAGGAATGTCAAAGTAAACTCTTCCTGGACAGAGGATCTGTGCAGCTTTCCAGGCTCTGGCAGAAGGCTGGAGCCAGCCAATAATAGCAACAAAATTTATGCTCTTTGTTTTTCCTCCCCACTTAGCTGCTCTCTAGCCAGGAGCTTTCTTCCACCTTCATCATTTGCGTAAGAGCCCTGGAAGTCAGATATTTTTCCCTGGGTCTGTAGGGTTGGTTCCAACTTGAAACCTCTTCTGCTAGAAGACTCCCACACCATCCACTCCCCAGGTGCCCTCAGTTACAAGCAGCTTAGCCTGACCCCAGGAGCTGTCAGTCAGCAGTGATTGCTGGCTGCTGGCCTGCCCACAAATATCTGTATTTCACAAATAAAGCAGGTTAATTTAAACCACTACATCTGCAACAGCCTGACAGCTCCCTAAGGGCCCTTATAAAGCTAAGAATTAGGCAATCGTTGGATTTGTAATGCATCATAATGCTCTGTAGACCTTTTAAATTGAGTGGTCTGGACAAGATGTGGCTGGATTTAGTCCTGTGCTCAAAGACAGAAATGCTGCCAAAAAAAAGTGAAGGCTGAACAATCAAAGGAGCTCCCAAGACTATTTTACTGAAATTAATTCAAGTGATACATAAAAGATGGCTTCTTTTAAAAAGAGACCACCCTTCCCTTCATTTCAGAAGCAAAAGCTCTCAATGAACATACTCTGACATCTCACAGGACCTTCACCAAAGCAAAAAGCAGAAGCAGTAAGTCTGTATTTTAATTGCATAATAAATGTACCTAGGTTCAGACTTGTACTCTCAGATCTGCCACACCCACAGGTGAGATTAAAATCCATCAGCCCTGACTGCAAGGACTCACAAACACAATAAAATCAGAAAACAACAATTCTGGTTTTTGTCTTGTTGGTAAATTTCAAATCTTCATTTGGGTTCTGAAGGCATAATTTTCCATTGTTCCTGGCAAGTACCAGCAGGTCTCAGGAGCTCGTTCTGCAAGGAAACAACTGGGGACCAAAGGAGGCTGAGGAGCCCTGAAGAAGGGAATATGTGTTCCTGGAATGGAGCCCTTGTGGTGGGATAAGCATCACTTCTTAGTTG
Source organism: Bombycilla garrulus (assembly GCA_013400315.1). NCBI lineage: Eukaryota > Metazoa > Chordata > Aves > Passeriformes > Bombycillidae > Bombycilla > Bombycilla garrulus. The sequence goes on along the minus strand of VXBU01006800.1, from coordinate 624,839 downwards.
CAGCCAGAGCTCTGTATGAAAAAACCAATCTACTCAATCCAAACTGAGCTGAGCAGGGATTTGCTGAGGCTTCCCTGATGGACCTGCCCTGGTCACTGCGCTGTGGAGTTTCCCAGTGGGCAGCAGGGACAGGACAGCGAATGACTTGTGGGGGACAGAGGAGATGCAGAGTGATTTCTGATGTGAAATACCCAGATGGCTCAGCAGGGTGAGCTCCGGGCTGGCCTGACCAGCAGCAGTGGAACCGGGGGTGAAGCATTTACGGTGTCACCGGAGGGAGCCGCGGCACCACCGCAGGCAGAGCGGGGCTGTGCACAGGGCCCAGCAGGAGCCTGGTTTTATTCCTGGTCCTGTCACATGCTGCAGGTCAAGGTTACAACGCCTGGGTGAATTCCACTCATAATAAAGCCGGTATCTGTTGACTCTCACAGATGATTGTTTTGGAACAGTAATTCATGGTTGCCTCCGTGGATACAGAGACCTGAATGACAACTTGAATTAGAAGCCCTGAGAACCTGCCGTTGATGACTAAACCACCAATTCCGCTGTTGAGATCCTCTACTTTGACATCCCTCAGGGGCAGAATGTAGGATATTTTCTAAGCATCGACTGTGGGAAAACACTTCCCTTTCCGGTGCTTTACGGGGTAGGCAATTAGCTCGTCCCTCTTGGGCAGGAAAGGAGGTTGTTTAAAACTGACACACGAGCTCCCCCGACGGAGGCTCAGGCTGCTGAACTAGTTAAGAGCTCTCACAGGGCAAATTAGTTCAGCATAATGCAATATGGGATGCAGGAATGATCAGCATGAACATTATGACTTTGATCTCTGTGATGGGAAGGGCAGCGTATCACTTGACACCAATCTTATGACCTTATTCCAATGCCCCTTGTGTTTTTTAAATGCCCTTTGGCTTTTGTTCTCCTCCTCATTTGCTTTTGAGACAGGAAGATGTAGCCAAAACCAGCATTTTCAGATGGGTGAGCATTGATCACCGAACTTTTTCTAGCAACGGTTAGCTGCAGAAGATCACAGAACCACGTTAGCCCTTCTTTGGAACGCCCACATTGCCAGGATAACAGAATCCGGGAAGGTACCCACTCACGTAGAGTAATGCCAAAGAGCCCTGGGGGCATCGCCTCCCCTTCGGGCCAGTAAGCAATGACACAGACCAGGAAACTCATTCCCTCCACTCTTCTGTGTTCACGAAATGCTGCGGGGGCACTTCAGTCTCAGCCTGCAGAGAAGAGTGAGTACTGATATTTTAACACATTGAACCAGACTCCTCTCAGAGCTGTGCAGTGAAAAAAGCCAAACCCACCAAACCTAGAGGCAGCTGATAAGCTGCAATAGAGACAATTCAACTAGTTAAGAAAAGGCCCTTCAGCTCTCAACAACCAAGGTGGTAAATGTTGAACAGGGCAATCAAATATTGATAATGCAATCTCTATCCTGGAAATATTCAAAGCTTTCCCCAACAAGGCACTGAGCAACCAGGTCTAACTGAGCAACTTCTAACTTTTGTGAGGTTGGACCAGAGACCTTCAAATGTCCCTTCTGATCTAAACTGTCCTGACTTACTGGTCTAGGCTGTGATCTGGGGCTGTTTTGCAGACAGGAGGAGAGAGCAGGTGAACAGGAAAGAGACGTAAGATCCCCCAGGCAAGAACAAGCCAGGCAAATAGCCTGGTTTGGCATTGGCTCAGCCTCACAAGAGACAGGCATGGCACGTTACAAGGGTTCTTCATCCTACTGGAGAGACAAAGATACATAGAAAATTCACAGAAGAGTCCTCCTAGGGAACAAAAGGATGAAGGATTTAGCGGGCACAAACCATGCCCTGGTACTCACCACAAAGATGATGGTGATGAACAGTTCATTAGGTCTTCACTGGGTCAGAGATTCAGAGTTAAAACAAACACAAGGTAAGTCTGAAATCACTTTATTGGAAAGTTTCATGCAAGAATAGTCAGTCAGAAAAATGATTCAAGTGTAATACAGTAACATCACAGACAAGCCACCCCAACACCTCAACTTCAGGCCAATTCATTTACAGATGTCTCATCCCACTCCCGTTTTTTCAGAGACTTGTGATGTTGTGAGTTTCAGTGTAGCACAGGGAGCAGAGTCTGTCTTCCCATCAAATTAAATTAGCTATGACTGCAATTTTTCCTGTAAGGGGCATGAAAGCCCCTGTAGATCTGTTGAGAATGCTGCTTACAACATAAGGCATCATTGCCATCCACCCCAACTCATTCAGAACAGACTGAAAGACTGTAACAAAATATTCTGCCAATAAAAATCTTTTAGAAAAACAGTATTAAAAGTTTATATATGTAGCATAAAGCTACCAAAAAGTGACGGTGCGATTTTCCCTCTTACACAAATAATATTATTTTAAAAACATAATATGTTAGTATTCACCCAGTATATAACATATTGCACCTTTCCAGAATACTCTACGCAGCAGAAGCACCACACAGTATGTGAGCAGTTCCAAGACAGATCTGTAGCTCCCCTTTAGTTCTGCTTGTCCCTACAGCAGCTGCCAAGAGTTTGGCTATCACAGGTTTAGGATTTAGAAAGCAGGAAGATGCAGGATGGCAAACCAAGTCCTTGCAAATCAGAACCATTTCTTCTCAGGAAGGAGAAGAACCCATCACAGGAATCTCCTGATTTTTAAGATATGTATATAATACTTGTTGCTGGTGTCAGTGTGACAATACAGTTTCAAATGTTTGTATGTCAGTTTTACTTGCAGAGTGCCCCTCCATGTGCCAAAGAGGTGCCTGCAGCACCTGGCAGTGATTTCTGGCCTAACAAGAACGTACAGCCAAACCACAGGAGTAAATAAAACCAGGTCAGTTTAATTTGTTTCATGACAAAACACTGTAAGACACCAACAGACACAGTATTGTGGGCCTGCTATCTGAAAATAATCATCATTGATTCCTCAATCCAATTTTTGGTTTATTTGAGATAGAAGAGTAATTCCTGTCTTGCCCCTTGCTTTTTCAGGCACAAGCTTCAGTCCCAGTAACTGCACAGATATGCAGAAAAGGAGCTGAATTCTCAGGAACTGAAGACACTGCTGTGTGTGGAATCCACCCTGTATTTGATCACTTAATGTTCTCAAATAACTCAACAAGAACTTACTAACTCTCCATATAACCTTGAAGAATACCAGGAATGGCCTTTAGATTTGAGGATATACAAATCAGATGATTTGCTGCTCCATGGCAAGAGCACTAACCCATCCAGGTACAGGTAGTACAGGGATGGGTTTCTTTGTTAGGGGGGATTTTTGTTGGCTTTCTTTAACAGGGAGCTGGCAGCAGCCAGAGCCCCTCCCTGCACAAAGCGTACAAAGTTATCTCCTGCCAGCGGTCCCAGAGCATAGAGCCCTTTCTCCTGAGTGCATTCATAGGTGAATGGATCAACATCTATGGGATTCCTCTTTGGATTGACTGGCTGCTCGCTGTCCACTGCCAAGTCAACGCCAGCATTGGGCAGAAAGGAGAGGTTGGGGTTTGAGCCGGTTAGAACAAGAGCCACGGAAATTTTATAAGCTTTCTGACAGCCATTCTTGTCTTGAAGGATGCATCTCTTGTCCTTGCCAAAGGAGAGCACGTGATGTTCAGGGAGGCTGATGTAGCGCTCATAGGGCCCAGCACAGGCAGCTGTCTGTTCCTTCATCATCTGATGGACTTTGTGGTATTCAGGGTACATCATTTTGGGGAGCTGGTTAAAAATAAGGCCCGGATCAGTGACTCGTCTCCGAAACACGTGGATTACTGGAATATTGCAATGGTGAGCAAAGAGAATCGCATCAGCAGCTGTCAGACCAGCACCTACAATCAAGACTGGATCTGACATGATGCCAACACTGCTGTTCTTCACTGCTTCTTCTAGGGCAGACAGCTGGTGGTGGACATAGGAAAGGTTTTCTCCCTTGACCCCGAGCCAGGTAGGATTGTCGTACGTTCCTGTAGCCAAGACCACATTCTCTGCGTGGATGGAGAAGGGCTCTTTATTACCTTCCATAGTTTTGAAAAATCCATCTACCTGAAAGACCTCTGTACTTTTTTCATTAGAGCTCCAGAGTGAGTCGTTATCCTCCTGCAGATCTTTCTGGGTGTGGTTGGAGATGCTCTCTGCACTCACTTTCCTCACAGAGGTCACAACAGTGCCACATCTGAAATTCTTCTGCAGCCCTTTCTTCACCACATAGTGTTGGTAATATTGAGCAATGTCCTCTGCTGTGGCTCTATTGTTTCTGAGGCCTCTGTAATAAAGTAAAAACAAAGGTCAAGCAGCAGTTAAGTAAGAGACTGGAATTTGTCCCCTCTTGCACTGAATGTATCCTAGAGCCATCTATCCTGGCACTACCAGAGAAGACTGATCTAGTTTCCTCGACTTCAGCAAAGTTATTCCTGACATACAGAGCTAACAGTCAGGTCCAGAAGCTCTTGGACAGAGGCAGCTTTCTCTAGCACTAATCCCAGCCCCAAGAACATGGTTGGTTATTTAAGCCTTCCTCTAGTATCTTGCTTCCATTCCATTTTTAACTCCTGGACTTCTTAAGATTAATTGTGACACATGCCAAGAGGAGCAGCACCTCAGAGAATGCACAGAAGCTGAACTGATCATACTTGTCATTGGGGCAGCAGCAATAGAAGCCATGCTTTCAAGTTCTACTCAGAACTCTTGGTCACGGATTCCTCTCCCCAGTGGCTGTGGAGAGGGACACATTCCAAGCAGCCCTGCAACTTTATGTGAATCACTCAATGTAGAATAGACTGGTTGTGGGGTGTAGGAGAGTGTCCTTTCTCTCACTAAAATCATCCATAACAGGTGGATAGATACATTCAAGAAGTCCATTCCAGGTTCTCTAAAAATCTCCAGATGTTTGCAGATGATCACACATGGATATCTCACCTTCTCTTTTGCTTTAACCATTCTTTGAAAGGGAGATCTGGGAGTCCCATCCATTCCCCTTTGCTCAGGGTAACCATCGAGCCCTCTATAGACTGGAACAAGAAGCAGAGGAAAATGACTTTAATTTTTTAATGTAAAAAAGTAAAAGGCAACTTTTCCATGTTTCAATATGGCACAGATGATGAAATAGGTAATTTCCTCTGATCTGTTGTCATGGATGAAATCATTTATGTTCTCCAAAAAGAACAAGAGATGGAGAATATAAAGGCCTCTCATGCTTATTTTCCTTTTAAACTTTCACTTGTCTATGTATATTAAATGTAACGTGGCTGACTGGCGTTTTAGAGGAGCTTTTCTCTCTCCAGTCAACACATGTGGCTATTACACAACACACAGACCCCAGCTGGCTCCAGGTCACTTACGTGCCAGGCACCTCCAGGAGCATTTCTGCCAAGGACCAGGTGGGGAATGGCTCTGTCAGGCTCGTGCCACCAAGTGAGCACAGATTCTGCTGTGCCACCAAAGTCTGTGTCGGGACGCTGCAGAGTATCAAACAGAAGAGCCACAGGGCTGTGGGAGCGTCCCTCCAAACCTTCAGACAGATACTCCAAATCCTAGAGAGAGAAAGATCAGATGCTCAAAGTGCATGCACTGCCAGGCAGCAGACTGCTTGTTACTGCAGCATCTCTGATCAGTGGTGTGGTTGCTCGGGAAGCTCATTTACAGGCACACAGACCTGTTCTTGCCCAAGGGCTGCCTCCAGGACCTCAGCAGCAATGCTGGCATTGAATACAAGGGAGATCTGGATTACAAAGCAAAATTTGCTTAAGGCTCATTTTGTCTGTGTACTTTGAAAATCCAAACAAGATAATTACTCATGACACACCCCTAGGATGCTTTACTGGGATGTCATACTGTTTATCTTTACACGAACCTGATCCAAAACAGAGACTTCTGGTGCCTCTTCCAGTTTTCTCTGAAGAATAGGATGAGGATGAAGAGAGTGTCTTTTGAAGTAAGGGGTGTAACCTGACAGCAGATATGAGAGACAGATTCCTGAAGGTCCATTCCCTGAAAAAACAATGGAGAAGAATTTATACTTCTGGAGATAGAGCAGTTATTTGAGAAATGTTTCTAATACACAGACCAATTCAAAAGATATGACACTGCTATGGATACAGGAGATGTCCTGTTCCAGCACAGACCTATGGGATGGAGGTGGGGGAAGTCGTTTCACCTCACTTGCTCCTATTTGCATTGCAAAGTGCTTAGAACTTGCTGAAAAAGACACAGGGTTAACTAAGTCAGAGGTTGCCCTCACCTGAAGATTGAAGTCTCTAGCATGGTGATGAATTGAGTTATTTTTCTAAAATTAGAGGTTTAGAAGCTGACCACGTACTGACCAGGAGCCTCAGCTGTCCTGGAAGCATTTCAGACCAGTACAGAGTAGTTCACTGTGCACAGGATACAAGATCCAGAAAAGAGAGTGACTATTGAAGTGAAGGGAAAACAGTTCTTAGTGAGAAATTCCATCTTTGAAGGGATATTTGGCAATAGCAGCTTTGACTAATGGGTCTTGAGGACACTTTCAAATGGGAACCAGCCCTACTGTGGCACTGCAGGGTGTTAAGGAAACAATCTCTCACCATGCCAAGGCAAGCCCACAGAATACAGCACTTTGAACAGGTCACTGGATGGTTGAACTCCTTTGCCGACCACCCAACAGCCAGTGGGAAAACTAGATCTGTGTGATCCAAAGCCCAGTGAGAGTGGCCTGTGGAAAGTTTGCACAGGGCTGTTCTCCAGCATGTTTAATATTTTACAGTGTCTTTTACAGTGTATTTACAGTGTTTAATATTATACAGTGACCAGTATAATTGTCAGCGTGTCTGTCATAGGCTTTGCTGCTGTGTGGCCAACAACCATGACAGTGCAGTGATGAAGAGGGGAGGAGAACTCAAGTGACAGCAGCCTGTTGACACGGTGCCAATGCTGCAAGGGTGACTGGAGCAAAGGCTGATCCCTGAGGATTCCAGAAAGAGGGAGGTCTGGGCTGAAAAGCCAACAGTGAGCTATGTGAAGGGCAGTACATGTCACAGCTGGGGACAAAGGCTCCTGTGCTGAGCACGGACCAGCAGCTGCAGGTCAATGTTTGGAATATTCCACTGGTGGAAAGTTAGCCAAAACCAACAGCAACAGACACTGAAAACAAACTAAACTCTAGCTATAGTAAAATATAACAAATTTCAGGGTTACTACTTTGCTTTAGGAAGTAGGAGGAGGTTCCTAAGCCAAACTTCAGCACCTGAGTGCACAACACTTAGCAACTACACACAGAGGATTTATCCTGAACCACGTCTAAGTTTGATATGGATGGTCACAAGAACATCTGGGGCTCAAGCTATTTTACAATGCAACTGCTTCCATGAGGCTGCCAGCACAGCTGAGGGAGCACACAGCCTTCGTGGAGCAGGGCCTGGGGAAGGTGCTGGAACCTTTGTGCAGTGCTGTCCAGCTGCAGTGGAACAGCTGGGCTGCTTCAGTCCAGCAGCCTCCTCAGAGAGCTTCTCTTCACACTGCTTCTTCTGAGGCTTTAGTGGCATCTCCACCCTGGGTCCCTGTACTGGTGCACTAGGGAGGTACTAAAATATCCTCCTTCCCACCTAGAGACTTGTACAGCTGAGCAGCACAGAGTCATTCTCAGCCAAGAACTTGCTGGTAGTAGTATCCTTGTCAAGCTTGCTGTTAGTAAGGATTAGGGGTGATTTATGCAGTGCTCTAACTTTGGAGCAGCTCCCTCGGGTGCCTTGAATTGGATGCCAGATAAGGAGGGAACCCAGCTTTGCAAGGCATGAAACACATGCTCAGATGAACAAGGTCCAGCACTTGCACAGCTCATGGTCAGAGGGGAAGGCACTGACATCATTATTTTCTCCAGGAATCACCTCACACTGCAAAGCTCCCTCTTGCAAGGGAGGCAAGACAGTTACTGTATAACCTGGGGTTTTTTTAACTAGTAGAAAACTGCATTTTATAAGTCTATTAAATCTGTAAAAAAATCAGTGTAGCTCACTCATGTTTTAAAAGAAATTTGTGAAAAATTTCAAGAAACAACAGCATCCAGAGTACTTTCTAAACAGACATCATGGTGAAAACATCACACAAACCTACCTTCAATTCAAGCACTACTGACAATCACAGCAAGCTGATTAACTATGTGTACTGAAAAGGTTTCAAATCTTTCTAAATATCCAAAAGAGGAAAAGCAGGCTCAGATGAAGTGATGCCCAAAAGGTTACCAATTTTACCATTAAAAATAGGTATATATTTTAATTTGTCAAATATCTTGTTCCTTACTTCTCATGACTCTTAGAGGTCTCTTTCTTAGTGTTATAGGAAGTTGGCTGTCTGGGAAAGGGTGCAGAAACAGGAGTCAGGCGTTTCTGGTTTGAAAACATGTGAAACTGGAACAGAAGTTAAAGACAGCAAGTCCAGAGCAGCAACAGCATGAGAGAACACAGCAGTGCTGGCAGGAGAAGGCTTACCTATGATCACAACAGGCAGTGTCTTGAGCCCACTCTTATTGGAGGGTTGGGTCATTAGTGGATACATCTTCTTGTCTGGAAGCATTTATGCTCTGGGATCTACCTGCTGAAACAATATGTTTTGAATTATTTGCACTTTTTGACAAAAAAACCACAAGCAAACAAATAAGAAAAATCCCACAAGATTTTCTGCAGCCCACACACTCAGGATAACTAATCTAAAGTATTACCCTTGCATTGCAGACTGCCACATTGCACTTCCACACTGAGGACAGACCTCCTTAACTTTTTCCCCTCCTGACACCAAAATCAAAGGATGATTCTCTGATTATGCACCCCAAAAGGGGGAGAGAATAAGTTACCTTTCTTTTCCAGACATGAATTTCAGTTACTCCAGGACAGTTGGCAATTTTAGTAACCCTCTGACTATGTTAAATGAACTGTTGCAGCTTGTTAATAAAAACTTCACTTCTGACCATACTCTGTAGAAAATCATATCATTATCACAAATACTTTTTAAGGTAACTTGTGCTTTTACTGATAAGTGAAGTAAACCTGACTCAAGACTTCTGCCCAAAGGCTGGAAATCTCCTTGCTGCATTTTCAAATAGGTACCATTCTATTGCTATAGGTTGTTTTGAGAAGTGGTAGTTTAGTTCTGGAACCTTCTTTCTTAATTTTCCAGTAAATGGAGAGTTCTAGGTCTGAACAAGTAAATAACAAGTCTTTCAACAAAATATGCATCATAATTACCTTGGAAACTAAGGTGTCATTAGAGTGAAATCTACAAAACTAATCTAATCATTATGCAGACATACAATGAACAGTGAATCCTACCGCATCAAACAACAACTTCTTTAGTTTTCCATGGAATTCCACTCTGCTGTCACTAACCTAGAGAACTTATTTTTACAGCAATACACATGAGATTTCTGAAATTCAGCATAAGCTTTTAAGTTATTCTACAGAAAATACTCTCTTTTATAAAAACCTTATTCTCTCTTTGGAAAGCTAAGCAAAAACCCACTGAATGGCACAACTTTGTCCAGTAGGGCACGCTCTCCAAGTGCAGGAAGATCTTTGGCAAGTGCACTACACACTTCCATAAGGCCTGGCACATCACTGCCTTTGACACAGGTATTGCAGCAAATGTCTTCCTACCAGTGTAATGCCCCTCTTGAAGCCTGGCATTTACGTCACAGCAGCCCTGTAGGACCCTGGTGACTCAATGGGCAGCCAGGAAACCACCAGTGAGTTTGCAATTTGCAAATTCCAGGCTTGAGCAGAGTGTTGTGAGTGCATTTGTTCGCAAGGATGTGACAGTCCTCACACACACCAATGCAGAGCTGTGGCTGGGCTCCACAGCTCTATTCCAAGAGGACTGGGTTCATCACACAGGGGCTAATGAGATGAATTCAAAACTAGCAGCCTTGTCCAAATTTTTGGATAACAGTTTAGTAACACTTACTCGTTGCCTGTTACCACTTAACTAAGCATTAGTCTAAGACTCTCACACATTTTGCCTGACAGGGCATGAACCACTTAAAAGACACTGTAGCTGTGCTTTCTAATTTAAGTAATTTGAAGCATCTAGCTTTGAAGAGAGCTGGATCTCAATGAAACTTATGTTTCCAATTTAACTGAGGCTCAAAGGTATTTGCATTCACTACAGAAGATGAACTTCCCTTAAGGCATCCCCACAGCCCTGGAAGCTGTGGGAGCACAGCCCAACTGCCCAAGGATCTCCCCGGCCTTTTGGGTAGGTTCTGCCACATTAACCAAAACCTGCACCACCTTCAGCAGACTGTGGTGTAAGTTTACCCCAAAATAATTCCTTCCCACAAAGCTCCAGAGCTGCAATTGGTAGAATTCAGCACTACCACCTGGGGCTGCCAGAGACACCAAAGGAACAGGACACTGGGGTGACCAGTCAGGTATTCCCCTCAAACCAGTGAACTACAGTATCTAGCTGCAGGTTACAGAAGTTTCTTCTCCACGATAACAAATAACCCCCTCTCCATGACTGTATGACACAAGAAGAGAAGCTCTTATTAATTTTTCCTAACACAGAGTGCACATCTTATTTCTGTGAAACTACTGGGAGTCTGGAAGCAGAAAGCGAGATCTCTGGAAGCAATGTTCCAGGTTTCTGCTCCACGGCTCCCTGCAGCAGCATGCATGGAAAAACTGCATGCACATCCGTAGGATTTTTGCTGGAAGCAAGGACTGCTGAACCAACCCAACAGAGCACATGGCAGCAGCTCCAGGGCAGCGGCAGAGCCAGCACATAAATAAGGAGCCTGCAAGCTCGTTTGTAAGGCGTGAGCACAAAGCCGTGCTGCTGTATGCCAACATTTTTCTGGGGGAGCCTGAAGGGGACAAAATGGCACAAGCCAGGAAAAGACAGCCTGGCAGTCTGTTTGCTTTAGAGGAAGGTTGCCTTGGCTCCTGGCCATTGCACCGTGCCACCCTTCTCCACCCTGATAAAGCACAGAGCCAGCAGCCTCGAGCTCACCGATAACTCCCTCCCCCTTTCACCCTTCCCCTCCATTCGGTACCTTTGGACACATGAAAGAGGAGCATTTTCTGGAATTAAGCCAAACTTTAATAGCTAGAGGAGCACAATCGTTAGTCTGATGAAAGTGCACATATGTGACCACTTTTTACCACGGATTTATTCAGGACCTGGGTTCACAAAGCCCCTGATGAACATTTTAGTGCTACACACTGTTTCCTGAAGATTTGACACTGACAATTCTATCAACACAAGATTAACCATCCTAGCATCTCTCTACAAATGGAAGAAGTCCCTTTCACATTGTATAGCTGCCACCTCTATAATTCATAGTTATTAATTCTTCTTTTAAGTAGAAAGTGAATCAGGTGCTGAACCTGTTTATAGCTATTCCTATCCTGTAGGCTAAAGATTTGACATCTGGGGGTAAAACTGAGCTCAGAGCATCTCAGGAATCTTAGTTTCAGGCCAAACATTCACCTTTCCTCTGCCATTAGACGTTAAGATGGATTATTTTAATTACTTTTTTTTTTTTTTCCCCAGTCTTAGACTCTTACAGCTCAAAACCTGGGCAGCTAATACAGTGTAGCAGAGGAAAGCCTGTTCTTGCAGAGGCTATTGGAAAGCAACAGGACATTGAAGTTCATTGCAAATTTGTTCTGAACTAGTTAGCACCAGGGAAAAGCCTGACATAGCGAGAAACTTAAGACCGCTCTTCTCACCCTCCTTTCATGTAGGGTAGGCTGCTGGGCACTCACACTTAGTCAGCTTAGTGACACTGCGTTTGGCTCCTGCTTTGAGCTTCCTACGTTAAATGGATATCCCTTTCCTTCTCTTCATTTGGGAGAATGCAGCAAGTTTCACAACTTGGCTTCTTGCTGCTTCCAAAGCATTCCAGTCTCTGTGATGTTACATAATTGTTTCTGGCTGAAAAGCACCCAGCTCATTCTGGGCCAAACTCTGCATATCTTCCTGACACAGCCTCGTGTCCAGAGGGACTGTAACTCCCAGACCCAGTCAGTGTGGCTCTTACCAGTTCCAGGCTGCAAGGCTGAAACACATTTTAAGTGAGCAAATGAAAAAAAACAAAGATACATTTAGCAAGACAAGGACACTCTGTGATCCTTGGAGAAATAAAAAGCCAGGTTACATCAGCCATATGCAGACAGTTCTCCCTGCAGCAGCCATGAGATTTTGCTAAAGTATGAATCACCAGGTGTGGCCTGAACAGCACATGGGGAGAGTTCAAGGGAGAAATGCAGTTGGGGTATAAACACTGGGGGAGATAAAAAGAGGTACCACAAGACTCTGTTTTAAAGAACAATTCTAACACAGATGCAACAATAGTTTTCTTCAGCTTAATTTCCACATCAACTCACTTGTTTCACCAGTTTAATAGTTAATTAATTAGTACTTCTTTTAAAAAAAGCAGAGATCTTGACAGCTTCTACATTTTGTATTTCCCTACGAGTTTCAGAAGTTGTTCTCTCCTTGTATCATCACTCTCACATGTCAGGCCAGTTACCCCCCAAAAACAATTAAACTATGTGGAAAAAATTCAACTTCGTGGTATGCAATAACACCTTTCTTAAAAGACCCCTGTGATCCTCAGAAACTGATGTTAGGGTACACCAAACAGAGCTCTCTGTACTTATTTGGAGCCTTCTTACCTTAGCAGCAGGTCTGATGAGAGGTGAGATCTTTATGAAAGTGACTGTACAGTCAGCAGAGCCAACCAAGCTACAAGCCTGGAATCCTCTCTCTGCTCTAAGACAGCTGTTTAAATATAGTAGGCAACTAGCAGCAAGGGAGGAGAGGAGGAGCCAAAATGACTGGAGGTGGAGCGGGGAAAACACTAATAAGCATGAGTCAGCACAAATATTTCCCTTCCCAGCTCCTGACTGATCGATGTAGAGAAACCTCCTTAGTAATGTTCAGCTGACTATGTGACTACAGCAAAAGCAGGCTTACAGGATCCATGCCTGTCAAAAGTCCTGCACTGAACAAATATTTCAATTTCTAACCCTCAGGACATCACAGATATGTGGTGGGTCTGAAAAATACTGATTTCAGTTGTTATTTCTTTTTCTTCAGTGAGATAAAGTGTTGTAAGCCTTTTGCACAGTAGCAGTAAAATGAGTCAAATTGCTTCCATAAAACTTAGAACCCACCACAGGTGTCATCCAAGGTATCTTACTCAGTTCAGGAAATAATCGATCTGGCTTGCTAAATTTAAAGTGCCCTTCACAAATGAAATACCTTTTTGCCAAAGTGTTGAGTTCATGCAGTAAATGCAGCACAGTTTATCTCAGAGGCCATCTGTTTTGAAACAACAATTTCCAGGAAATCAGGACTGCTGATACGCAGTTAAGATGCATACTTTCATTCATGTGATCTAAAAGATAGAAACAGTTTGTGAGAAGGATTTCTCTATTCTCATGTCCCCCATCAGAGCAGAATACTTAATATAATACTCTATTTTAATTCCACTAGAGTTGTGGAATAAGTTGTTTTAATAAATGTTTTAATAAATGTTAAGTTGTTTTAATAAATGTGAAGCAATTGTTTCACTCAAATTTTAGTTACCAATCAATCCTTTGAAAAATTTGACTCAGTAAATGCTGTCAGACTGAGGGCAGGGAGAGGGGTAAGGACTCTTTCAAGCTTCCTGGGCCTTTATCCAAGGTAAAATTTGCACAGAGCTCTTAAATAACTCATACTGATTTTTTGACAGCAAAGGCTTTTATATGCATCATTCAGATATTTATTGGCATGTAACCAGTGTGTCCATGTCACTCATGGAAAAATTAAGCTTTCAGAGAAAATAAGATATTTGTTTGCTTAGGTGATTTAAGACTGCCCTGTTACTAGGTTTTTCAAATCTGTCATCAATATATTGCAGCGTTGCATGTCAAACACTGTAGAACAAAGATGTTCAAGTCCATACTTGCTGATACCATAGACACAGGACAAAACCATATATGATGCTTTGCCTGGCTTTGTAATAAGGAAAATAAGGAATATTTCCTATGTGTTCAAATCTGCAGAAATAAAGTTGCCCTCTCTGTTAAAAATAGGAGATCCTATCCATTTCCTACTAGAATTTATAAAACTAGAATCTCTATTACCTTTGCAAATGAAGCCAGAATGTCTTTCCAAAACCAAAAGCTCTATCATAGTTTTGTGCTTGTACAAGATCACTAAACATAGCAATTTGAGGGCTTCTTTTTTATTGATATCCCAAGAAGCAAATCACACAGAATAGCCAGATATCAAAGTAACTGTTTCTCTTTGTGTACTTTGACCCCAAACAAATGATTCAGCCCAACACTTTGGATAAACTTTACAGAAGAAGTAATTGAGCAATCTATAGTTGGCCTTGCATCCAGCCCTTGACCTACATGCAATTCACTTCTATTTTTTTCCCTAACTGACAAAGCTATTTTGTTGGTGCACAGATGTAAGGACAGAGCTGTAACACTGTACTGGGGAGTCTTTGCACCTGAACTAAACCCGATTTCCTTAGACAGAAATTTCCTTGTTACTTACCGATTTTTCACCTCAGGTTATGTAAGTTCTACCTGTACATCTCCTACTCATAAAAGCTGTCAGATAGCCCTGATTCTGCTGTCTCCTGATTTTGGGGAGTTTAAGCTCTGGTGTCAGAATTCATTGCTGCTGACAGCTCATGGCAGAACCTTTCCTATAGCTCTTCTCCCTGCCTCCACCCTTCCCTCTAGCCAACCTTAAGGTGTACCAGACTCTGTGCTAAATCATCCTGACAAACTACATTGTTTCACTCAATAGAACTTCATGTTCTGTTGATTTTTTATAATGCGAGGAACACTCCCAGTGTGATCCTTCATGGGCCACAGTAGTGCTTTGATGCTTTGGTGTTTCTCTCAGTTATGGTTAAACAGAAACATAACATTCTGCATATTTTCTGCTTAAGAGAATATTAAGTGCTCCATTCACTCACTCACACACAGAATGCACGTCATTTAATCTAAGACAGAATACAAAATCAAGTGTTGGAAAATCTGATAAAATATTTTGGTTCCACATATTTCTGTGCAGAACCTAAAACCCAGCTTCACTTTTTTTTTGCTGCCTAAAGCATCTCTATCTTTATCACCCAGAAAAGCTTACTCTTAGAGCTATATGTTAGCTTATGTACCAAAACTACGACCCGCATATGGAATGATAATAAATGATTCTTCATCAATACTGTGACAGTTTACCTGATTTCTTTCTGCTTCAGCTAAGAAAACTTGAATTTGTCACCACAACCCAGACCGCATCAGCAAGATGTTCCTTGTAAATGTTGTGGCACCCCCCAGTCAGCAGCAGCAAGCTGTGGCCATACCACCTCTGAGAGCAGTTGGATGTCTGAGATATGTGACTTGCTCTGCTAAATGACAAAGGTAAAAAAGCCTGGGAAATCCCAGCAGCTCAGGCAACTCTGCAAGTATGAGACCCAGTTCTGCTCTCAGTTAAACTTGTGACTTCCTACATGTGTTTGTGCTTTCTCATGGCTTCCTCTAGAGAAAGATTTGGCCCAGACCACATGTCCCAACTTTCCCATGTCCCTGCCAAGGCCATATCTCTTTTCATACCTCTTTTTGCACTGTTTAGGCAGCTGGGTCCAAGGGAAGAGAAGTAAAGGTTCACTGCACCCTTTTGTTGTTCACGGGAACATTGACCTCCCAGTCACATAAATGATTGAAACAGTTAGTTGTCTTACTAACTTGCAAAATTGTTTGAGGAGAGTAAAAAGCAAACCTTACCTTTTGCTGCAACCATTTTAAGATGGTGATTTGATAATTTTTGCTTTTCTCTGCTTTCAATTCATTACCTTAAAATCACTCCCCATCTGTTTGAAGAGGGTTGTCTTTCTAAAGCAATGAGATGAAACCAAAGATTTTCACCACCCTTCACTGGCCAGGGACATCAACAACTTCCACCACTTTGTCTTAAAAACAAGTGTTAATAAATAATCTTGGGGCGGTGACAATCAATTCCACTACCCAGGAGGGCTCTGAAGCTCTAGTGTCTCATTCACAGTCATACCCTTGGCCACTCTGCAGCAAGGACCTGTGCACAGCCCACAGTGTGTACTCCAGTGGCAGTGCCTTGTGGGGACATTCCACACCTCCTGTCTGTCCAGGCTTAGAGAGCAATAACGGAGAGCTTTGGCAGCCGTCAGGAGAGTTCGTATGAGCACACCCCGAAATAGACATTCCCAGTACAATACTGGGAGGCAACAGTGGATATTTTGCAAGAATAGTTTACGTGTGAAGTATCCGTGTAGAGAAGTAGTAGAGTGCCAAGTGGCTGTGCAGGCATTTCCTTAGAAAACGGGCCAGGATCACCATTTCCCTCCTCAGATGCCTGGATGACAGCCAAACCTAGGGTGCTTTCTACTTCCCAGCACACATGCTTCCTTTCACAAATTAGTAGGATGCAAAGAGGTGCAGTCCTTAGGCTCCAGGGACTACAGCCACACACGTTTCCCAGGATTGGATCTTTGCAGATTCTTCATTCCTCAAATGCCACAGGCAGAGGAAAGCTCAGCTCATGTGCTCTGCCCTCAGACCTCCACCATGAGCTCTACATTGATGTCTTGGGGAAAAAGTAAACACATGCACTTTCATGTCAAACAAACGGCAGCCGTGACCTAGTCAAAGATTAAACTACACATGAAACTGGTTGGGAATTTTCGTTTTATCTAAATGTCAATATATTCAAAATATTTACATGAGTGCTGGAGAGCTGCATCATTTGTAGATACAGCCTTTAGCTTCTACAGTCATACAGTCATTGTTTAGTTATGTTCCTTTAATCTACATGGGCATCTAGCAACTGATTAATTTAATAAACTGCTGTAGAATATAACAGTGTATGACTCAAAGCACAAAATATCCTACAAAAGTTAATGGTCATCGTTTCTTGAGTGGAATAATTAACAGAGAAGAAAACTGGAAGTAATAGGTGCAGCTGAACTGTGAGCACTGAGCATCTTCTCTGCACAAACATCCCCTTAGGGCAAAACTGTAGTTTCCAAATACAAGTGGATAATTCAGAGATGGAAAGGGAGCATGTGATGCTAGGAGCTCATTTAACCCAGTAACACAAACTTTCTTAAACAGGGCTGTGGCAAGCCTTTGGAGTTTCTTGGATTCATTTTTTTGCCACAGCTTAAGTCATTCTGCAGCTCTTTAACCCAACTTTAGTTTTCTCTACTAAGAGTCACTTCATCAAGATAAAGGATTTTGTAGCATTCCTGAAAGGCTTTGAAACATGCACAGCTAAGGGCACCCAGAGTTACCCAGCCAGCATGTTCAATTTTTGTCAAAGAAAAATAAGATTTTCTGCAGCAGAGCACAATAGCTTTTAGCTGTGAAGGTTTAGAAAAGGACTGGACTAGAGTTATCCTGCAGCTTCCTACACTCAGGGTTTATTTTCATCTTCCTCTTAAGCACCTGATTCTGTCAGAGGTAACAGCTGCTTGGATCCAGGTTAGCCAATCTGATATTCCCGACTTGCAACATTTCCTTTCTGCCATAACTTTAAGAGTCTAAGTGCTTTTTGCACACAAGTCCTTTCTTCTTAAGAGTCCTCTCATGCACGCTGAAAGGTCAATTGAAGTGACATTTTCTTAGACCCCAATTTCCCTTCACAGTAGCTCCAACACTCACTGCCAGGAGTGAAATTTAAAGTCCCCTGGGCCCATTCTGCATAAAACTGGGTGAACCAATATAGTTTACAGAGACAATCTTATCGCTTAGTTGCAATATAACAGTAATGCATTGAAGTGTAACAAAATTATTTCAGAGGTCAGGGTTTCTCACCTGTAATTGACAGATGTTTCTAGAACTAGCTTATGGTGCCTGGGACGTGAAATGAGCTGTTACTTCCTGTAAAACAGAATGTCCTATTTTGAAATACATGCATATATTCTGGGGTCATTTTTGTGTCATAGCAACATAAAGTATTCACTATGAGGTCTGAAAAGATTTTGCACAGTGGATTTACAGGTAAGAAAGAGGCAGGATTTCTGCAGAAGAATAAAGCCATTCAGTAACTAATTCTCCAAAGCATTTGGTTTAGAAATACGTGGCAATTTGTGTAATTCCACATTTAACTGACAGACACTCATTTTTGCACATGTCAAAGCTTAAAGCTGAACATAGATCAGTGAAACAAGTGTGCACTACTGAATTATCTGTCAATATACATACTCAGCTTGTAGCAGATTAAAATCCAATTTTCCCAAGATCTTGTTCAAGCTGTACTTCTGGTTTTGGAGAAGTTTTACTAGAGATATCTTCCTTGTTTCTCATCCCCATCTACTCTACAAAAAACTTACGATTTCTGTTTCAGGTGCATTTTTGCTTGAATTACTTTAGTTCATGTTCTATTGTTACTGTTCTGCTCGGTCTTTGGTTGGTTAGTTGGTTTGGATTGTTTTGTAGTGGCTTCTTTTCGTTGGTTTTTTTTTTTTTAGTGTGCTATGTTTTTTGTCTATCAAGTAGTTATTTCTAGAGCGGAGATGAGAGACTAGATTAATATTATGCCCTTGTCAACAATTATTTTACAGAGAGAAATAATATTTTGTAATAAATATTTTATCAAGAGAAATACTTTATCAACCGGAGTTATTTTTAATCCACTCACATTTTTGGCAGCTGTCAGGCCAGGTGCAGTTTTTGTTTTTTTCACAGAGGAGCTGTCCCAAGCACAGGTGAAAAGGAGGAGATGTTTCTCATTGCCTTGTCAATATTTATCTTGATTGTGAAAATGCAAAATTGGAATCATCAAGCAAAACCTCTGCCAAGAAGCCTGGGGATTGGAATATTAAGTGACCTTTACCTGAAGGCTGGAGCCACGCAGCAGAGCCGTGACAGAGAAGTACCTGACTGGCTCTGCTTATCAGCCCCGGCTTGATGTGCTCGGCAGGGCAGAATGATGTGGCACCAAGGTGACCGAAGCATGGACTGTCTTTGGTATCTGTTCCTGGGAGCTCTGGCTGGGGCATGATCTAAAGCCCTTTCTTCCACTTCTGCCACCCTGAAGGGTGACAACAGCAACAACTGCAGATCAGAGTTACTGTGCTGTGTCCCAGAGAACTCACAACCTTGTCTGTGCTGCTGCAGCTCACTGTGCCTGAGCGTGTGCATGAGCTGCCACACCGGGTAACCAGAGCTCACTGTGCCTGCACTGCCTCCTTCAGCTCAGGCCAGAAGGACCCAAAAGGTCCATCCAGCCTCATGTCCCACCCTCAGCTGTGACCATGAGCAGTCACCCACAGGAGAGAACAAGTGTGTGATGCTTGTCTTTTGTCTTCCCCTGCCTCCAGGTATTTGCAGCTGAGCCAGCTGGCTGAAGTCTGATGAGGTTTGTTCTCTTCCATCTATTTTCATCTAGTTCCTAGTAATTTCACACATGGCCTCTAGTACTTGTACTAAAGGGAGATTACACAACTGATCCTTCTCCACAGCATCATATTTATACATTTCTATTGTATTTCTTTCCATCTTCTGAGTTATTCCCAATATAGAAATTGTTCCACACGCTATATCAACCTGTTTTACCTTCTCCAGATGCTCAGCTCATATGCTGAGATGAGGAAAACAGCATATAATTCCTCAATCTAAGCGCAGATGAACCATAGGATTATGCATCAACTACCTGATGGTTTGGTCTCTATCCTTTCCTAGCACTTAATCTGCTTCACCACCAGTTAGCACTGACAGTTCCACGGGACTATTTGTCTTGGCCCTAGATTCAAGTTCAGGCTTGTCCCTTTTCTGACTGAGCTTCCTTGCCTGGACCTGTGCCAGAGCATGAGAAAACGCATAAGAATTGTACAAAAGTGTGAAGTAATAGGACAGTACAGAAGCATTGCACAGATTTTTCCTCAAACCAATGCAGTCAGCCACATGCCTGATAAAAAGCAAAGTATCAAGCCTTGGAGACTTTCTAGATACTCCTTGTTCACAAAGAAACCTCAACAAAATAACTGAAGGGCATGCGTGTGGGAAGAAGCATGTTCTCACCCGGTACCTCAGGAGGGAGGTGGCCTCAGGTAAACACAGTAGAGAAGCTCTAAGAGTTCTTATTTCACTCCATCCCCTGGCCTGATCTTGATCTGCTCTTACCCTCTCACCTGAATAAAGCATTCATGAGGTGCTTATGCAAAGTCTCCTCTCGGTTTGCCTCAGGTCAGGTTGTTATTCACACAAAAGAGACAAAGTACAGGCACCACCAGTGAGGGTAATGAATCTTTCCCTCACCTGGAATGGACACAATTGATATAAAGCAGCACAAAGGTAATGTTCAGGGCTTCTAGAATTGTCCCTATGCCTATTGTACCTGGGAAACATAGACAAGGCTCTTGGGCTTGGGAGAGTAAAGCTTCTCTGTGTGCTACCCACACTGCAGTGCTAACCCCTCTTGATGCTCTACCACTGTGTACCTGAGTACACCTGACACTTCATTAACTCATCAGTTCAGCCTGTGAACAAAAATATCAACTATGAGGTCAATTCTTATGCTAGTCATTGGTCTCAAGACAGAATGAGAAAAAATAACTTTAGAAAATAATTTTAGTTGCACTTCTTTATAGAATTATGCAAGCTTGCCATACATATCTCCATATTTTCTGAAATTTTACACTTTTGAATGTGTTATTAGTACAAACTATTGGAACAAAATTTTTGAATATGCCTTTATTTTTTTTTTCATTTTCCATAAAGCCTTGCTAGAGGACTTTGAGTCCCACTCAGCTTGGCAGTGCTTTCATATTTTGCAAATGACGTGCATTCAGTATAAAGCCTTGATGGCTTTCTCCTTGTTCTGACATTTGGGAAAGCATAAACAAACTTACCCAGCTGTCACCATACTGCTGTTAGTCTTGGAACACAATAAAAGCTGGAGTGTCATTACTGAGCTGCATCCTGAGAGCACCCTCAGCTTGCACCATTCACCTCAAATACACAAAAGTGTAGCAAAAAAGAAAAACATCCCATCAAATAACCAAGTAGCACACAAATGAACATGTAATAGCAGAAATCCTCTTACAAAACAATAAAAGAATTAGATAATATAAGGAACAGCTCTAATCTTAACAGAGTGTACATCTCTCCCATCTGACTCACATCTAGGTGTGACTGGCTATCAAACAAATACTTTCAATCATTTGAAGATACAGAAACAGTTCATAGATTAAATGTCTGCTTATTAATTGCAATAACAGAGGCAAGAGATGAACACATATCTCCTGGCCTGTACTTCAGCCACAGGGCTGCACTAGGACAAAAATTATCTGGGCTTCTTACTATGCTGCAGGTAACCAATCTGTGTCACACCTTTCTGGGCCTGATCACTAGTACTGAGCCTCTCATTTAAAAAGTGCTAATCTTTCTAATTCAAGAGACTAAGAGATTTATAGTAGCTATTTACAATACAGATTCATTTTTAGTTATAGTACATGATCCCCCAGGAATTAATTCACATTTGCAAGATCTCAGTGGGTTGGTTTTGGGCCGAGACATCTGCCAGTCCCCTCAGCCATGCAGCACCCTGGAGCACACCCAAGCTCTGCTCAGGCATGTTCTGGAAATGGGCACCTCTCCTGCTGCAGTGGCTGAACCCTCCAGCATCACTAGGCTAGAGTGCACCTCAGAGCACTCAGGGTGTTCTCGCCAAAACCCCCAACAGCCCCTGTGCCTCTGTAGGCACAGTCTGTGATACAGATATTCCTGCCTCTTTATATCTACATTGTTTCTCAGTTTCACATCTCTCCAAGATGTTGCAATTTCCTACAGAATTGCATTTTCTACAGAAAATTTGCATATTTTCCAATATACAAGCATTTATTTCCTAGTATATATGTGAATAGCTAAAACAAGTAGTCTGTTTCAGCATATTTGTTGGAGTTTGTGTTAAAACTCTTTATATGCTGCATTTATTCCAGAGGCATGCTTGTCTCACAGCTCCTGATCTTATCTTCAGCCTGTACTGAGAAATTACCTCCATGAACTTTGGAAGGTCAACTTGTTAAACATCTATCCATTCTCCCCTACACTTCTAATCATCTAGAAATAATAATTAACTTAATTTTCTTAGATGGGGATGACTACTTTACTACCCAATTCATGTTATGTGTTTCAGATGACTCATATATGGCAACTATGCTGCCTCCAAGGGATTTTCCCTACAAAAATTCCTTATTGAAACTTGCCAAATTATTTTTTTTCTTGTTCCTTATTTCTTCATCCAAGAGGCAACATTCTTTTCTAAAACTTGCAAAAGATGGCTTCATGCCATGGTACAGGTATAAGCTCGTCAAAAGTAGCACAGAGAGCTTGCGTTCGGGACTCTGCTGGGAAAGGAAACAACTGAGTCAGGCAAAACTCCATGGCAAACCCTTTCTGCTTGGTATCAACTCCAGTTTTCTATAGATTCTGCCAAAGCCTTTGGAAATCAGTTGCCCAATACCTCTTTGGGAATAACACTGGCATATTCACTGGTGCAGAGCAGATATTTCAGCAACTTGCTGAAGGAGTGTTTGGCGCATCACAAGAATGTGCCTGTACGGGAAGGCAGTTTCACTCAGTACAGCTGGCAGAGGGAGAAAAAAAGCCTGAGGGGAAATAAACCCATCTCTCCAGCTGATTAGGTGCAATAACTCCTTGGAGGAAACTTGCTGGTTTCAGCAGCAATCAGCTTCCACCAGCAGACAGAGGTGCCCCACAGCACATCCCGTTCCACAGGACACTGCTGATCACAGAGTCACTCTAAAACTGGGAAATACAGAGCATGGTGTCTTGTATTTGAATGACAGCACCCCTCATCTCCAGAGATGCCTTCCTGTCTACTGAGGAAATCACCTGCTGGGAGACCAGCATGTCCCACCTCCCTCTAACTTGTACAAAACCTGCTGGTCTACGTAACCTTACAAACATGAGGCTGTTTTCAAAGAACTCCAACCATACAAGAAGTGTCCAAGCAATACATGAAAATAAACCCGAATTTCAACTTCATAGAGTTTCCTTATAACTACCTAGTATCAGGTATCACAAAGAAGTTCATTCTGGCTGAGTATGAGTGATGGATGAAAGGGAATTTGTTAGCTGAGATACCATAAGATAGTTGCCAGAATTGCATACAGCCTTACCCAGTTAGTTCCTCACATTTGTCACAAAGACTAGGATCATTTTCTTACAGGTTTCATTCACTGTTGAGCAAGGCAGTCAGTCTTTAAGCAATAATACAATAAAGTTTTTCAGCTTGTAAATACGGCTCATACATGTTAATTACTCACTTCAATCTCCTCATCTGAAACACTAACAAGAGGGAGGCTGTTGGTGTCTGTCAACATCACCAAAGCCTTGCTTTTGGAACATCTTGTGGTTTTTGCTTTTAGAAAGGGTCTGAGCCAAATCACGCTGCACTAAACAGAAAGGCTTGTCAAAGCAAAGGTAAGCGTTCCAACTAGGTCCAAGGGCATTTGGATTAGCCTTCCTGCATACTTGATATGTCATGATGTTTTTGTAAAATAGGAAAGGGTATAATGTTTTCCCATGCACCAAGGGAGTAATATCACACTTTTAGGAATAAACCTGCTAAAGAGAAGATTAATCAAACTTTGGATAAGATTGCTGCTTTTATGGTAGGATTTTACTTTTTCCTAAATAACAGACTGGAGTTTCTAAACATGGAAAAAACCAAATATTAAAAGTGGGCATAAGTCTTTTCCAGAGCTTTAAGCTAGACCTTCTCTCCATCCTACACCAATCAAAGGAATGCCCAGAAACTTTACAAGCCCATGTACAGAGGTAAAACACAGTAACATCAACCAGTTAAAAAAGTACAACCTACACCTCTGTGGACTGCCAGTCCCTCCCCATTTCTAATGGATGCACTCCTAGCCTGTCCTGAAATAACCTCTTGAGACTCTTCTCAGAAACAAAGAAAACTAAAACAAGGTGCATAATTGCTCACACAGTAAACACACAGCCCTACATGATGCAAGAGTATTAAATGTTTGTGCAAAACATTGAGTTAATAAATAAAACCAAATAGATTATAGAAACCTCAATGTGCTTGCAGCTGTATTTATGGTAGCAGCTTCTTTAAGTTATATCTGCAAGTCTTTTCTTCCTCTGGCTCACAGCAGCAGTCTGCACAAATAATTCAGCGTTGATCTGAACAGTCTGCTTCAGTCCACCACATGCTGTGTCCATTAATGTGCAGACATTCAGAGATCCCTTTCTTGCTTTCAAAATATCTTCAGCTGCTCTTTAAATTCCCTAACTGCTGCTGAGAGCAGCACAGATGGACTCTAATTTCTCCACCCTAGCATCTGCACATTTTTAGCCCCTTACAAAAGAAAGGCAGGCAACTTCTGATATGCCAGTTTGAGACTGGCAGGTACATTTTTTAACATTTCAGCTCCAGGGTTCTATTCATGCTGACAAAACTAGGATGCTGCCCTCACCCATGCTGATAAGACCATACTGATCAGTTGTGTTCTGTCTGGCTTCCTCCTTCCTGACTTATTGAATGTCTGCCAGGAAGCTCAATTTACCTTTATCCTTATTCTAACTGCCCAATTCAGTTTTATTAGCTAAAAAAAAAAAAAAAAGGCGTGCAGAAAGGCCTGGAAAAAAACCTGTGTAAGGCAACTCAGACAAGAAGCTCAGCTGCAAGTAGTGCTGAACTCAATAAGGACAACAGTATCCACAGTTTTGCAATCAGATTCCCCTCATTTCTGAGTTCAGTTTCACTACATAATCAAAGATTAAGAACTCCTATCCAATAATCCAAAAATGGAGTGGGTCTGTTACTTTGCAAAGGCATCCAGCTTTCCAAGACAGTGAACAGTATTAGAACAGAAACATGGGCACCTGGTCTGCCCAGGGCCTTGGTCTCTTACTGACCTGTGCATCCTCAGCCAGATCAGCACCAGGTAATGAGAGGGATAAAAAGGCTTTTGTCCTTGTCAGGTGTCAGCTCAGTTACACAGCTCGTTATAACTGAATACTTTCTACTCGCTGTCCAGCACTCAAACACTAGCACAGTCACCTTACAGTAGCAGAAGGAGCTTTGCTTCTCTCTGTCCTGTCCTCCAGAGCACTTTCCAGCTATACCAAGATATTAAAAGTATTAATTTAAACTCCAAATGTGATTTTAAAAGCAATGGGCAGAAAGATTTAGAAGTCCTGTGTCTTGACAAAATCACTCAAGCATAAAGAGTTACTTCCTGATGTCTTCCTACAGCCAGCAGAAAGATGCAGAGAAGTAATAGAGGACTGTTGAATCTATGTGAAAGGAGAGTTTTTGTTAGTTAACAAAAGCATTACCTGATAGATGAAAACAACCTAGATGTTTATTTCCAGACTTGAATGACATAAGTCACTTGAATTCTCTGAATTTCCTGTCCTCTCGTTGCAGTTCTATTGCATGGGCAGGGAATATTTTTCAAAGCGTTTTTGTACAGCACTGAGGAAAATGAGATCACAACCCCTTTTACAGCTTCAAGAGCTAACACAAACAGTTTAAACAGATCATTTCTACAGACATATAATGAAGAACATCTGATATTCTTTTTACCACATAATTAGAGGCCTTTTTCGAAAATTACTCATGCCTCTGATTGAGTGATATGAAAATCTCAGCACTTGGTATATTAACACCACAAAAGAAATGGGGCATATTCTGGAATTATATATTCCTGGTTTCTTGAGGGCTTTTAAAGTTATATACAGTTACATTAGTATTGCATCAATAAGATACATTACCCTCCATAAAAATACTGCCTCTCTTCCAGCGGTATTTCATTGTCATTCCTCTAAACCCAGCATGGTCCTTGTGAACTCCAGCTGGCACACTCAGAAGACTGATGTGTGTGTTGAGTGGCCTGCAGCCATACCTCCTGAAGCTTTCATCTCCTACAGCTTCACAACAGGACTGACCAAGCCTCATCTAGGTGCTCTTTCCAAGAAAAACAACCTCACAAGTATAAAAGCTGAGCAGGATGTACACAGTGTGACTGCATTCAGAGAGTTGGTACCTGGGGATGCAGATGTCCATCCTGATTCCAGACTTTAAGGCACTGAAATATCAAAGGCAAATGGAGCTGTATAATACATCTGGGTGCAAGTAGTGAAGAGATTCCATGAGGATACCTGAAGTGGAGGATCAGTCTGAGCTGCTGGGAGACATTGGCAACTGAAAGAACCAGTGAAGACATTTTTAAATCCAGATACAAGAGACTCAGCTATAGCATCATGGTCCAATTCAGATTTTATCATTACAGCCTGAGGAATTAGCAAAATACAGCAACATTCAATAAGATGCTGGCTCTCACTCTAGTAGTGTTTGCATTATAGACACATAAATATTGTGGAGATAGTTTACTGAGCCCAGCTTAGTTAGAAACCCTTCCACTGCAGCCAAAAGAGCTAAAACCACCCCAAAACAATAGATGGTGTGATAAGAGAGTTCCAGACTGCTATGGGGTACTTTCTGGATGACAGGTACTATGTAGAAGAATTTGCATTTGAAATAATATAAATAAGATAGCTACAGCAGAATGAACAAATCCTGTGCCCACACTACACCACAATGTTCCCAAGAAAGCACCAATGCAGGACCTGGCTCCATAACTACAGCATAATTAATACACTCAGCTCCAGTCCATACAGCATAAGTGCAAGCAAAAAAGGCAATTAAATTTACAATTTAAAAAGTATACAGAGACAACAATAACATTCCAGATTTTTTTTTTACCACCTCTGCTTTTCTATACAGGAGAAACACTTTATAACATTCCAGTCCAATATCAGGAGTGTTTATTTCTAGGTGATATCACTGTTGTTTATGCACAGTAGTAATGCTGTTATGATTCCCAAACATAAATATACACACACCACTCTAAAGATAACTAACTAGTTTATCTCAGACACTAAGCCAATAGCAGAAAGATCAGCATGTTTTACACTATAGCATCTTTCATTATCTCACATTTAACTTCTCAACTACCAGAAATCCTTTGCTTTTTGTCATTACTAAGTGCATGAAGGTATTATTAAAGATGTCTTGATTTGAAGTCACCTAATTGGGAAAATCCCCAGCTGGTTTCAGAGAGTACACATTGGCAGATGTTATGGATTCCAGTATAATCTGTACTTTCAGAATCACTGAATAAATAGTTTTTAAAAATAGCCCAAAAGCAAACTCAAGTGCTGTCATAAGGCATTCTCAGTCAGAAACACAGGCAAGAGTTTCAAGTTGCTAACACTTCACACTTCCAGGTTTTTGGCAGAATGATACTATTAGAAAATCAAAACTTTGTTCACAACAGCTGTCTAACATTGCTTTAAAGATTAACTGGAGTGGTCACAGAGAAAAGAAGGGTTTGTCTCACCTATGTTAATAGGACTACACAGTGCAATTGACAGCTAGATGTTATCGCAACTCTAACACTGCTAACTAAGGCTCGATTTCAGCTCCTGTGACGTGGAAAAGAACCTTATTTATAGAGAAGATCATTCAGCAGAAGATTCAGATCCAATTACGCTGTCACAGATTGTGTCACTACTATACAATTCCTGATGAGTTTCAAGAGCTATTTGACTTATATTTGATCTTGTACTCTAATGTTATAAAAAACCCCATTCAAGTAATTTGCTTTTAATTAATGTTTACATTTAAAATCAAGTCAGCATTGCAGTTAAAATGAAGAAGCCTTGGCACTGAGAGGAAGCAACTCTCTGTGCTCCTGCAGTGAATTTAATCTCATTGTACATGTCCACACCCACTGTGAACAACCTTAAAATCTCAACCCAGAAATAATTTCTATAAACTGCATTCCACTGTAACCCCTAAAGCCATGCTGAAATTAAGAAAAGGATTCTCAGAACATGATTTAATAATGCAAACCATCAGCAACAGAAAAAACTAAGACATTCTATGTATTCACCTTTCCTGTCAGTGGTTTTGCATCCTACCCACTCTCTGCCTTCAGTTGTATCAATGCACTGTTTCTTGTGACAGTCAGTAAGAATCAGGAGCAAACACTTTTTTAAAAAGAAAACCTTGTTTGCATCTTCTCTAAGGCAGTGAACAGCAATTAACCTTGTTCTGTGGCTCCAATGACAATATCATCATAGCACAAGCTGGGGTTTTACTTTGCTTTATATCTCATGGTTAATACTTCATTGACTCCAACCTGAGTGAGAACAGTAAAATATCAAGGGGTTCATGAAAATTACTAGTTAGTTGTAAAAATGGTCTTGAAACTTTGCCTGAAGGCACCTCTGAGCAGGTCAAGGGAGGACAGCCAGGGCCATCTGAGAGCCCAGATCATGGAAAGGCTCGTGGTAACGAGGCCAGAAGTCAAGGCCAGAATTCAACACGCAGCTCAGCTCCAGTGAGGATAACTTAGGTCAGGTGCAGGCCAGTGACTGCTGGACAGGACCACAGTGACAAGGGCAGGGTGAAAAAAAAAAATCACTCCCCAGGTCAGGAGCAGCAAGCACCAGTGAAAAGCACAGAGAACAGCACATCCACAGCTCAGGCAGGGACCAGAGGCCCAGGACTGCGCTTAAATGGGTTCCTGGGCCCATGGACATCCCAGGTGAGGCTGCCCAGGACCATTAAAACCTGCACTCAGGTTCTCACAGTTATAAAAGTACTAGTATAAAAGTATGAAAGTACATCCTCAGAGTATGAAAGTACATCCTCAGAGTATGTAAGTACATCAAGACTCCTATCAGTCTGTCCAGGAAGGCAAAGAAATAAATCACTTTAGTAAGACCACCCTAATACTCTAAAATACTCTAAAACTCATTTTTCCATACCAAAAATAAGCACATTCAGGAGAATGGGGCTAACTTTTCCTCAATTTGCTGTGTGCTGTATGGATAAACAGATGATTTCAATCTCCATGGTTATTAATGTACTGCCTAAGCTTTTGGTTTTATAAATGCACACACATCTATACATTTATGCATTTGGAAAGACTGAATCTAGCTCGGGCTCTCAGGCCCTAACTGAAGGGCCAATAAAATCAGCAGAAATTCCTTTATTCACGTCAGTCTGAATCATGCCTCAGAACTCTAAATGAAGCTAAAAGGAAGATCAAAAGAAAGGGAAGATATGTTTATAAGATTTTCTTGAGTAGCAGTCCCCAGAAATTTCATAGTGTGAGAAAAATGAAAAATTTGGGGTTTAGCAGAGTGGAATTGAATATTGATTGCTGCCCCTTGAAATCAGCACAGACAACATGGTTTTCAGGAGCAACAGAAATTGTTGAAGGAATAATTGTGGCAGAGACTACAGCATCCTGGAGGTGGATTCAGGAGCAACTTAGGATTTTTAATATTTCTTTCATCTCAAATAGATTTAACTGTCTCCAGAACAGTTCTAGATCTAATTGAAAATTTTGGTTATAATGCAATATGCAATAAGTGTAAATACCAGCTTATTCCATGTAAGTCAAACATAAGGTCAATTTTCATCTGTGTGAAATAAGATCTCTAGTCAGTCCTTTCTGCTGTCCTGCCAGTGCTCTGAGCAATGTAATAACTGTAATTTTGGGTTTAAAATACTTTAAACATAAACTTGGCACTGAAGTTCTGAAATCTGGATTCTGGGACAGGTAAGACAGGTCCCTGAATTGCAGGAGCAGGTTAGCATTCATTACCTCATCACATCACTCTCCTAAAGCAGACAACAGAAAAGCAGAAAACTGGCCTGCTTGGCACAGCAGAACATGGTATCATGCTCTGGGCAAGAGGAGACTGAATTTGGCTGTACAGCTTCCTGTAATAAAACATACAGAATTCAGTTCCCATGGGTTTTCCACTGCCATGTCCTCTGGGCAAAGCAGAGAGCACATGACAAAGCTACCAAACCCTAAGAAGATCTCAATTATTCTCAAGAGACAGCAAATGCCTCAAGCCTCATGTGAGGATGAGCTGTTCCCCATCACCTTGTCTGACCCTCTAAACCTCTTCTGGCACTAGGAATTCCTAAGACTCCTTCAGTGGCACCTCCAATAATTTCCTTTCTTCCAGCTGTTATACACAGAGGGCAAAAATTAGGGGTAGCAGCAGTGCTAAGGTGCCAAGGGAAGTTCTCTGTGGATAGCAACTTCCACAGCCTGGAGTTCCAGGCAAGTCTCACAGGCACTGATTGTCAAACTCAAATGTTTTAAGGTGCCCCAGATGAATTTCTGCTCCTTCTGAGAATTTTCTGCCTATTTAAACCATCTTTTGCTCTTCTGAAGCCTTAAATAGGCTTTATATCCACTGTTGAGAAATACTTCCTACTTTGATTTGCTGTAAAGGTTTCTCCTTCCAACCTCATAATTTGCTTCCATTCATAACTGCAAGGCATATGCAATTTCTTACTGTATGATTTACATATGGAAGAAAAAAGCAAAACTTTTCTGACTGAAAGATCATTCAGGACCAACCTTACCTAGCTTCATCTTCATTAGTGGGTTTGTACCCTGTGTCTATCAGCTGCCAGAGTAAAAATGTGGATCTTTTGTGAAGACACACAGTGTAACAGGGGTTTGCAATTCCAAATCTCTCCTGTTTGTGAAGACACACAGCATAACAGGAGTTTGCACTTCTCTGCTCTCAGCTGCACAATGTACCCACAAGGAGAACACTCCTCCAGGTCCAGCAGAACATCCTCTCAGAGCTTAGATCTCTGCTTACCTTCAGAAAGGAAATGGAAGACAACAAGAAAGTCCATTTTCCTAGAAAGTCCAAAGACTAGTAATAAAAAGATCTGTTAGTCAAGATTTACACATTCACTGTATCTTATTAGAGAAGAAAAAGAAGTTTCACTCTATCATTCATACCTCAGTACCAGTGTTACAGGTCTGCAAGTAGATAACTTCTTTCCACTGGATTTTAATCATGATTCATAGAACAGTACTGCTGCCAGGCACATGTTTTAATAGAAATTAAAAACAAATTAGCTTGAGAATGGCTGTGTTACTCTGTGTTTGAATTAGTGGCTTTTCTTCACTGAGTAGTGNAGAAAAAAGCAAAACTTTTCTGACTGAAAGATCATTCAGAACCAACCTTACCTAGCTTCATCTTCATTAGTGGGTTTGTACCCTGTGTCTATCAGCTGCCAGAGTAAAAATGTGGATCTTTTGTGAAGACACACAGTGTAACGGGTTTGCAATTCCTAATCTCTCCTGTTTGTGAAGACAATTTGTTAGATCAAGGAATNAATTTTGAAATTATCTCTGCCTTTTGTTTTGGGGGAATTGATAGCCCGTTCCTTTAACTTCTTGTCTACTAACATGAACACAGTACTACAAAGAGATGTGTTTGTAACCTCCAGTAACTAGTGAAATCATGGATTGTTTTATATTGAAGCAGTTTCATGAATGAATACTCATTCTAATGAGACAAGAGTATACACAGATATTTTGAGAAATAAAATTTGTTAGATCAAGGAACGATTTTCCCACAACACACAAACATTTAAATAAGTGACATTCCTGTCTCAGCTCATATTGGATCCTTATCCTTCTACATCCTCCACATTGCAAGGATTTGTTTAGTTAGAAATCTTATTTACTATCTATTAAATACTTACTATAGTGGAAGATAAAATACACCTAGATTAGTATACTGTGCTAAATAACAGTCAATATCCTTTTTGTTTTCAAAGACCAGTGTCCATGTAAAAGTATTGTGGAGTTAAGCTGAAGACATACTTATAATAATGTAGATATATAGCAAAATGGGAAATGTAGATGCAAAAAACCTTCCTGCAGAAATTTAGATAGTGAAAAAGGTTATTTAAGTTTGCCTACCCAAGATAGTGTTAGGTAACCAGAGGGAAGGAAAGGAACCCTGCAAAACACAAAACCACCAGACAGAAAAATAACTTCTTTTTCTTGTTCCAAGCATTCCAAAGCCATGTGTCCTTGGAACATTCCAAATTAAAAATCCCCCTTATAGAAAACTTTTCTGGCACCACGGACCAGGTTTGGTCCTGCTCTCTCAGCTAATGCTGCACCCACATTCCTTCAGGCCATTGCTAAACACGACTTCCATTTACAAAAACAAAACCTTTTTTTTGTGCAAGTTTTTTTCACCTGCTGGAATGGGTCAGTATCCTGAGAGCACCGACAGGTTCTAATTTCCCTCACCAACATCATCTGGGGAGTCCATCCGGGTGCTGTGTGTCCACTGGCCCAGGAGCTGCATTTAAGCTCTAGACCTCGTTATCAGCTCTTGCCTGAGCTGTGCACAGCCTCTTCCTCACTGCTCCTGCCCTGCTCTCTCCACCTTGTCCAGAAACAGATTAGGGATATGTATTCTAGATGCCACAGATTCACTACTTGGGTATAAAAAGTCCTTTTAGTCACTTAAATATGTAGAACTTTGTAGACAACAGGCAAACCAACATTAAACCTGTCCAGAGAAACTTAAATAAATCTGCCTGTGGATGCACTTTGTTATTAGTTCTTATAGCTCATGACATGAATTTGGCATTTAAATCCACAAATTATCTCACTCACATGCCAGTGCAAGCTTTTTCCATCCAGTATGATATGCACAGGATACCACAAAGACTTAAGTATATGCTGGTTTCAAAGTAAAACACCACAAACTTCGAGTAGGAATGAAAAGGTCAGTTCTGCTCTAGATACCATCAGTGATAATCTAGAATAGTTGATGTGCTTAGTGCAGGACAAACAATAATGAAATGGTCTCCCAAACTTCGCCCTAAGAACTTCCATTCTATAATTTCTTATGGTTTCTTAAAGTTGCCTTCAGATCCTGTCCAGTCTACCCAGAGATCATGAGACAAATCAGTGATTTATTCCTGCTTTCAAGAACCAAGCCACATGCTGTTTCTACATAATACATATACAGAAACTAAAATATAGTCCATGGAGAAGGGAAACTGAGAATAGTGTGACACTGGCAATGACTGAAAGAATTAGGATTGCTCATTCCAGAGAGGAAGGGGCTGAGGCACGATAATGAGTTTTAAAACACAAAAGGTTCTTGCAGAGCTCTATGGAGACCAGATAGAACAACGCTGTAAGGTCACAGCTTCTTGATTTGGCTCTTTATTCTGCACTTTGCACTTCTACTAAAGCAGACACAGGCTGGGAATTGTCAGAAAATAGTAAGACTAAGCCAGCATAGCAGGCTGGGAAGACTTCAAAAGAAATACACTTTCATAAATCCTTCTGGATTGCCCAGCCTACTTTTATCAGGGAAAAGGATGAAAATATCTCAGTCTGAGAATTCAGTTAGAGAATGAGTCTTGGTGAAGACTTAGCTACTCTGTTTGTCCTGCAGCAAGAATGAGTGAGAACCTAGAGACCAAGTCTAAACCCAGTGAGATCTTTGACAGGCAGGACAAAGACCTCCACAGGGACCTGAATAAAATTTCTTGCAGAAGGTGGGAGAAAGTTGAGCCCTGCTTTTACAATAAAGGTGGCTGAACACTGGAATAGGTTTTGTAGACTATTCTTGCATATATTTAAAGCATAACTGCTCACGGCCCTGTGTAACCTGCTCCAACTGACCCTGCTTTAAGCAGGGGGTTGGACTAGATGCTCTCCAGGGGGCCCTTTCAACCTCAACTATTCTGTTCAGCCATGCTGAATTTCACTCATAGGTAAATTATTCACAAGTATAACTTTTAGCTAAAGCTTTCTTCTGGATAGAAGAAATTAAAAGGTAGCTTTCTCAGTCGTTAACAGGTGATGGTGGATAATTTTGTGTGTGAATCATAGCAAAAAATAGAGCAGAAAAGCATTTGGGCCTCCCACATACAGAAAACTGGAGAAAGGATTTGGAAGAACTGCTAAAGATACACCAAGGGGAATGATCAGAAGGAAGGTGAACAAGCAGGAAAATACACAGGCAAGGGAGCAGGATGTTTTAAAACTATTTTAGCATGGTCAGGAATCATGAGGATGAAGTACCACTCTTGACTGAGTGCTGATTGTAGCCTTTGGCAAGAACAACTATTGACTCAGGAAATATCTCACATTTTTTGCTTTACTTAAGAGCTAACTGAAATATTAAAGCAATGTTTTGGTTTGTTTGTTTGTTTGTTTTATATCACTAATAATATTTTACAGCTCCAGTGTTTCCTACGCACGGAAGTTTCTGGGTAAGGTTTCAGAAAGCACACAAGTCCCTTGGATGCTTCTAGAAAAGCTGATCTCTGTTGCTTTACAGGGTCAGTGTTGCAGACAGCTGAACACTTCATCTGCTCCAGACATTCCTGGCAAGCTGGAAGCGTGATTGCAGCACATCTCCAGTGCAACTTGCCTGAACCACCAACACATTTTTGCACTTATTCCCATTCTTGATTTAAACTCTTACTCTGCTCTCCAGCCTCTGCTGCTAATGGTTTGCTGAAAAGCTGTCCCTTTCACAGCTGAAGGACAGTTATGTAAAGGTCTCCACAGCCC
The DNA here is from genome assembly GCA_013400315.1 of Bombycilla garrulus. NCBI lineage: Eukaryota > Metazoa > Chordata > Aves > Passeriformes > Bombycillidae > Bombycilla > Bombycilla garrulus. Next base: position 590,355 of record VXBU01006800.1, on the reverse strand, counting down.
TTGCCCGATAGCATCAGGTGGGAATTTATCCAAGGTGTTTCATTTCTTAAATAATTAGGAACAGAAAATACTATAATGGAACAGCATAAAGGACTTTTAAGGCCAGGGACAAGTGCCAAAATCAGTCTGGAACAGTTCTTATGTTATGATTTCCTGGGACATTTTGGTTTTATTTATTAACTGTAGGAATTTTTATCTCATGCCAACACTTATGTGTGATTCTAGTATGCAGAAATCTACTTTCTAAAATCTGGTGAAGTTCCAGGAAAGAGTTATACAAGCTCCATGTATAAACTGATGATGGAATCCGTATTCAATCCTGCTTTAACAATGCTCAGCTAAAATTGAATCCAACAAGATCCATAATGACTGGAGGTCTATCCCCTGTATCCATTGCAGGGTTACCAGTGGTATGGGCAGATCCACATTTGTTAGAGTTTTATGTTTATTCTTTGTTTGTGCTGATAGCTCACTTGATAAATAACTTGGACTGGCTTTTCAGAAAGCCTGAGGACTCACAGTACCAAACAGAGCTGTAAACTGTCAACTCAGAGAGGACAAAGCTTGTGACTTGTATGGAAGGGCTAAGGATACAATAATCCAGAACTTCCTGTTGGAAAACATGGCCCAAATATGATTCTATTAACCAGTAGTTATATGGGCAGATCCACATGAAGAAAGTCTTGCTTGGAGAACTGAGCATGGGATGCAGAAAGGCCCACAGTAGATTGGTCTTGCCTCTCCTGAGAGCTCAACTCTTGATGTGACAGTGCACCTCCTGAATTGTACAACCCTCCTCAGGGAGATGAGGGACACAGTTACATAACCTGCCAGATTGCAGAATGTACAGGCCTGTGTCATGAAGCCCAGAACTTTAATACAAACCTGGCTCAGCAGTGATTGGAAATAAAATCTGTGCAATTACTGTCCAGAAATGGTTTGGGCACTGGTGCTGCAGCTCTCAGTCAGAGGTGAAAACCCTTCAATCTACACAACCCCTTTCATTTCAGTGAGGCTTTGTCACTTAAGTTTGCCACAACCTAAATTCTGGAGGTAAATCTTTTTTGCATTGCTCTCTGGTAAACAAAGGAGGTTAAAATTCTTTTTCCTCCTACCTGTGCTATGTTCTTATAGGATGATGCTTGGGAACTGAGAGATCTGGTGCTGTGCTTAATTATTGCTCCTTTTAATGGAAAAAGGCCATTCATTCAATTTCTCTATTGAGGAAGTTCATTACATTTCCAAGCACCGCCTAAATTCACGATTAAATTGTTAAATAAGCCCAGATAACAGTAAAATAAATATTAAAGTGCAGTAGGCTCACTGTTTTTAGGATTGCCTAGAAATGTTTATTTTAATATTTGAATTTAAAATTACAAAAAAATATTTCTGCTTAAATGATGAAAATGAAAGTACTGGCATAATACAACATTCTTTATCTTTCTTCCAGGTTCTGTAGTCTGTGCAGGGTAAAATATTGGGTGGAATTATTTCTCATCAAGACAGGCATCCTGAAAAAAATGTTCAGGTGCCTGATGCTATTGAGTTAACATCAGATCTGACACCACAGCTTAAGACTCTTCTATCCTACCTCAATTCAGAATGGTGCTGAAGTGTTGCAGGGATCTATAAGATGATCAGGGAATAAGTATACTTAAATAACTGTTATTGAGGTACAATGCAGAAGGAGTAAATGAACTGCAAATGTATATGGAACATGAGCTGTTTTTTGTTAATATGCTATTTGACAGTGTGTACATTGAGAAAGAGATCACAGAATGGTTTGGGTTGGAAGAGAACTTAAAGACCATCTAGTTCCAATCCCTCCTCCCTCTAGACCAGGTTGCTCAGAGCCCCATCCAACCCGGCCTTGAACACTTACAGGGATGGGGTCCTTTCACATTATTTATAATAATATTTATAATATTTTTGCACATTCAGATTTTTTTCATTTGAAAGGAAAAATATTGTGAGGAGAGTTTTCTGGTTGTTTGGCTGGTTTTTTTTAATTGCTCAAAAGAATATCACTCATCTGTCTCTTTTCCATTCTTTTCCTTCCCAGCTGCTCACTTCTGTGGTAAACCCCTAAATGAGCTCAAATTTATTGTGTCCAGAACAGACACAGACACAAACCTGGTCTGACTTCTCTAAGGCTGATTCATGTCAATTCTCTGTGTGTTAACAGTGAAAGACATGATGTGAAAATATCTGCCTGTGTTATAGGTCTGTGAACTGTCCAGGGTTTTTCAAAAAGCTACAGAATCCTGGTAGTACAGGTTCTGTATATGTAGCTCACCTGGTGCTTATTCTCTGTTTCAAAGAAATAAAAATTTCAGGGAGATATTAATTTCATTGAAATCCAAATATTTCTTAAGAACTAGAAATTCTTTTGATCAGGCCTATCAGGCACATGGTAGAATTTATTAAAATAATGCAGCAGTGACCTCTGCTGCACAGCTGATGCTATTTCATTCCTTTTTTTTCTAATTAAGTGGAGGGCTTCAAACCCTAGAAGATTATTTTTGAAGTTACTGGCATGAAGATACCACAACTTATTTTGAATGTTTTCAGTGGTTATCAAGGATAGTATTAGCATTAAATTAACCGTGAACTGCCCTCAAAAAAATAAAATTATGTTAATTTTACTGGGAAGGAGCCTGAGGCACAAACAACTGGGTGCTGTGCCCACAGTCATACCCAAAGTCTATGGCAGAGGCATCAATTTCAGGGGACATAATGATTTCAATCCCCATTCTTTAACCACAGGATGACACTTTGCCTTTCCTGTGCCAGATCAGAAGAATATCAACCAACTGTATAAAGCAGAATGCCTGTACATTATGCTCCACAGCATCCATGTGGCAAGGAGAAGAAACAGAAACTGGAAAAACAGGATGCTTGTTTTCAGCTTGTGACTCTGCTCAATCATGTAAGAATACAAATGTCCTAAAGCATCTTCGTGAAGTCCTGAGTAACCCCAAATTCAGCTAAGTCAACAGAAGCAACATGGAAAATGTTCCTTCTCCTTCCCCCCCATGACTCAATCTTCTCTTTCCCCTCGGTCCTCCAAGGGACCATACATTTCATCATGAGGGATTTGAGTCTGGCCCCTGCACTGGCCCAGCATTATTGCCCTCTGCTCAAAAACTGGCAGCTGGCACAGAGCAAAGCTGTGTGATCTCACACTGACCCTGTGTGGTGAAACCAGGCTGTAGCAAGCAGCCAAACTTTCACTCCAAGCCTCCAGCCACAGGCAAAAAAACGAAGCTGATTCCAATTATCAATCCTACAGTGTTAAAATGGTGTGTCTCTATCTCAGAATGTGTTTCTGTCTCAGGCATTTGTTCATTACTGTGTTCTTACGTTTTCTGTTCAAGTCCCATTTTCCTTGCTCATGGAAGAGTTTAAAGCCCCTAAACAAGCTTTTTCTTGTTATCTTTTTGATAAATGAAGCATAACATTCTCCAGTGACTTATTCTGAAGTGTTTTTGCTGAACCTGAACGTTTCTGGTAAACCATTCTTTGTTTTATTCAGTTTTCTTGACATTCTTTCCAGAGACATGCTGGAGCTTTGTATGGACTTCCCGCTTGCTGTGCTCTCCACACAAACATCACCACCCTGTCTCTATCTCCCTTGGCTTCATTTCAGTTTTGGAGGTACTGACTTCCAGGGTAAGTCTTATTGTCCAGGCAAGCTCACTGGTTTTTTTTGCTACATGATGGAGTAGCTTCAGCCCAACATTTATGATGCATGCCTTTTGCTAGGATGAGCCCAGCAAGCAAACAACCTAGTTCCCTTCTGTATTGCTTTTTAATATTTCACCACTTTTTTGCATCAGTCACAAAATTTTATCAGCTTTCACATTCACTCTCAGATTAGAGGACAGGGATATTAAGTCTTCACCACTGTGAAGCCCTGCTAGTGACAAATCCAGTAAATAGCTCTCCCCAACACCTGCTTTCATAGGTTTTCCTGGAAACCAGCTCATCCTCCACTTCATGTCTGCTTAATGTTTGTAAAGGGCCTCTTTACTTTTGTACAACCTTTTATTTGAAATGCCATGGCATAGTAAAACTTTTAACAGTGTTTATCTGTGCAGCTACTCTGTGAATATGTATTCTGATTGCTTCTCAGCTGAATCCTCTCCTCACTTTTCTATGATTTTTTTTCAAAACTTACATCAACCAAACTCCTTTGTAGTCACATTTTCTCTTTGAATCCTGGCAGTCAGGATTCACCTTTTGTAAATCTTGGCACCAAAACTCTTCTGGTTTCACAAAATTCTGGAAGTTTTACAAAACATTTAATGCTTGCAACATATTTCATGGGCGAGCCAAGTAATAATCTGGATTTATACGTTTAGAATGCTTTGTAGTTCTGCCATATTGGCACTGTGTTTGTAACATTCCTTAGGGATAAGTGTAAAAATAACCCAGAAATCTGGGATAAATATATTATTTTAAGAATACCAAGCATATACTCTGTCCCAGTAAATACATTCACTTAGCATTCCTGAATGCTGCCCTCTAAATGAGTTTCAAATGTGTGTGCTAAGCTTGCTAGATCCATGGAATTGTCTCTTTCATGCTTGCTGTCAGTGTGGTGTTCATAGCAGCATCTGGGACACCATCCCTCTTCCAGGAGTAATTGGTAGCTTTTCAGCTTATATCTGTCATCTAGGAACTCAGTAAATAGCTGCTTGACTTTTTGAAACAACAGCAAAACAATACGCTCAATCTTTCTTAGACAACAAGTGCATTATCACCAGTACTCTAAGATTTGGCAAAATGAAGTATCTGGAGATTCAAGATTTCTTCAGCAGCTTTAAAAAAAAACCTTTCGGTTGCAAAGGATTCATAGTCAAATGAAAAATGTTACTTTCACAGACGTTGTTTAATAGTCTCTATGGTTACTTCAGTTTTTTCATCCTCAGCTTATACGGGCAATCAGATTCCTGCTTTTACCATCAATACAAAATAATTGATTTGTACAGAGGTTTTAGTACTGATTTCTGAATTACAAGTAATTTTGCCACACCTAAGAATAAACCATTGCCATGACTATATTGAGAAAGGCCTGCTCTTTTCCTCCTAACATTTTTTTTTTTAGTTTTACACTCTGGATCACGCAAAGTAATGCACCATTTTCATCCTCAGTGTCCATCTCAGCCACTGAGGTTGAAGCTGGTCACTCTAGCAGTCCTACCCAACCCTCCAGTACACGGAGAATATTTTAAGCAGCCTGGATGCAGTCCCCTCAGTTCGATGCTCAGGACAATCAGCACCTCCTGCTGTGGGCACAGGGGAACAGTTTCCATCCTTACACTGGGAAGAGCACCTCACTGGTGAGCTGTGTGTGCCACACAGGCAGAGGCTGGCTCTGACAGAAACCTGAGAGAGCACTGGAACCTGTTCTAACGTTCAGACAAGGGAGGGACATGAACTCTTCATATTCCTTCATGCCTACGCTGATCTCGCAGTTTGCAGTCCCTTAAGGCTCCTGCTGCCGTTCAGCCCTTTGCCCACACCCAGAACCCTCCCATACGCCTGCTGGAACCCTCTAACCCCTCTGCCTCCTACAGCCTTAAAAAAATGATCTCTTCTTACCTTAGAAGTGACAATTTCTGCTCCCTTCCTTACCAACCAGCTCTGCTGTGAGCTCAAAATCCAGTTCACATGTGCCTCCCTGCTTAAATATTGCCTTAGATAATGTTAGAAAATTCCATATTCTTGTTTACCATGTCACTCCCACTCCCCTACAAATCTCACTGTTGTTGCCATTATTGGTAGTGCCTTCCACTTTGTGTATCTCTGTCATTTCATTTTTAACCTACTTGTTCAGCACTGCTGCAGTGCCTCTGATCTCTGATCAGAACCTTTCTGTGCTAAGCACTGTAAATGCAGATCAGCCTTGCTTCAGCTGCAGTTTATAATCTTCCTAAGCAATGAGTTAAAACCAGGGAAGAGAAAGCAAATTTGTGGAAAGCAAGAGAAAACAGCAGCTACACAATACAGCCCAGAAACGGAGACCCTGTTCTCAACATGTGAACTGCTCCAGGGCCTAAAACAAACCTGGTTTTTTTAACTGCAGGAGTCCTTATTTTCCTCCTTACACGTGCAACACTGCTAAGTACCTTGAGATTCAACTTGTAAGCGGAATTGCTAAAAAGGAAAAGCAATTATGTTCCCCTATGCTGAAAGGGAGAGCTTTCCCTCTAAAGTGAAACTAAAATTAGCTCCCACATGCTCCGAATGAAAGTGGATGTTTGCAAGTTAGGCTACAAAAATTCACCCAAAAACCCCACTTATGAAATAGCAGAAAAGAAACACAACCACATTTTTCCCGGTACTCAAAGGATGCGAGAGAAGTAGTAGTGACGTGGCAGCTGGACAAAACTAAATTATATCAAGTTGCAAGGAGGTAAAATAAATTTCACTTAACACCTTTTACCCTTGTGGAATACAGCATTGTGAACTCAGTGGCTTGAAAATAAGCAAAGTCCTTAAATTCTCAAACTGACACGTGATCTCATGAAACTAAAGCACTGCTGTCTTTAGAACCAGCATTTACACTGATTTTTCAAAGTATGCACAATATTTTCTCAAAGACAAAACAGAGCAGCAAATGAGATATAACGTGTCTAAACTCAATGTAGTATATTCACATGACAAGCTTAGGTTATTTTTTAGCATCTTTATTCACTTTCAAGTATTTACTGTCATTGCATTATACTCATCCTGTGCAGGGAGTATTTAACTTCTAGCACCACAGGTCAGTGGTGGCCACGAGGCTCCAGTGAATGGCCACTGTGTGCCTGCACAGAAAGGCTCCTGAACAGGGAAATCCTTCAGTCTTTCTCCATCTGCCAAGCAGCACTAAATTCTGAAGACAGCTTTGGTAAACAGTCACACGAAGAGTTTTCTAGACACCATTCTCACATCAAGCCTGGTCCAAGGCATGGCTTTTGTAATTTTACACACTGACCACACCTACTGTCATGCAGAAGAACAAAAACTTCATCTCCTGGTCTCCAGAGACTTAACTCCCACTTTGGGAAGAAGCTAGCTCATACAAAACCTATTAGAAACTATTTAGAGAAACTGTTTTTCTCTGATACTTTCCTCATGGTTTTCTACCAGCTGATGAAATACTTCCAAAAAATCATAATTGTTTTCTCCAGAAGGAGATTACAAACATGAAACTTCCAATGTCTGTGAAACACTTCCTGTGCTAAAAGGAACAAAACTTATTCACTAGTGTGCCAAAATATGCATTTTTAAACTTACCACCAAAAAGAGAAGGGAGAAGACAGAGCACTAAAATCAGAAACTTTTTCAGAAGAGACAACAGTATTCAATTCTGTAGCTTTGGCCAACATCTAATGAGAACTGCAAGAAAGCAGCATTATGGTTTACAATGCTATTAAAATTATTCTTTTCAAGATTAGTGTTAGACATTCAGAAACAGATCCTACCAAAGCCTACTGAACAATTACAGATTAAAAATTCATTACAGCCTAGTAGATCTACATTAAACCTTTCAATACAAACATAGTACTTTCAGAGAGCCTACCTTTAAGGGAAGATAAGCTGTGACTATGGGATTTATCTTCTGTCAGGGCCCTGAGAGCACTGAAGAAGCCCCCACTGTCCTCATCAGCCTCATCTGGGACCTTCACCCATGTGCTCTGCCATTGGCCCAGGAGCTCCATTTAAACTCAAACCCTCAACTGTGTTTCTTCTCTAAGCTGCTCTGTTGGTGTCAGGATGTAAAATATTTCTGTATGTTCTTACTGTCACTACTTCTGGTAGCTTTATTCCCTTTCATTTCACTGCAGAGAGAATATGCTCCACACTTTGAAAGTGTCAGGAGTTTTTACAGTTTTTACAGTTACAGTAGCATAGCAAAGTCACCAGTTCCATTGCTAAGTAAGACCAGGTACAGCACAAGTCAAATAATTTTTTACTTTATTAGAGATATAGGACAGAAAATGAAGCAATTGTTTTCTGCAGGCAAGCAAGAAAAAGTAATGATGAAACACATGAGCCTCTGACCCCAATTTCCTCATAATGTCATGGGGCAGGAAAAAATATTTTTAAAGCTGTTAGATAAGCTTATTTTGGTTATCTGATGCAGCCATATATAAGAACTCAAGTCGAATGGGGTTAACTGGTCCAGTGGAGGTTTTTCCTAATTGTTCAATGCTAAAAACAATGTTGAACAGTTGAAAGTCTTTGGTGTCACATCCTTTCTCAGAGCAACATTTCACAGTTATTTTGCAGAAAGTTGTTCTTAAAAAAACCCCAAAGAATTCAATCAATCTGTGCTTATAGGACCATGTCCAGCTGGGTTTTAAACCCCTCCAACGATGGAGGCTTCCACCTTTCTGGACAACCTGTTTAACTGTTCAATCCCCTTTATGGTGTTTTCCTAGGTTTAAATAAACTTTAAACATTGTTTCCTGTACTTCAGTTTCCTCTTACTGTATTTCATGCATTCACTGGGCAACATCGAGTCTTGCTGCATCTTTACTTCCTCCCATCAGTTGTTTACATATATCAGAAAGATCCCTCTGAGCTTTATCATGAAGCTGAGCAATCTTTATTCTCTCAGCCTCTCCTCCCATGTTAGATAACCTAATTATCTGATCAATTTCCTGACCCTCCGCTAGACTTACACCATGTTATTCTTTCACAGGGAAGCCCAGAGCAGGGACATATCTCCAGATGTGGTCTCACCAGTGCTGAGCGAGGTTTCTCTTGACTTACTGGCAGTGTTTGTCCAAACACAGCCCAGGACGCTTGTCATCATGAGCCACAAAGGCTCCTTGCTGCTCACATTCAGCTGCTTAGCTACCAAGGACCCCGGAGTTCCCTCCTGCAGAGCTGCCTTCCACCTGCTTGTTGCCAGCACGTGCTGGTGCCTGGGGTTATTCCCACACCCTCTGGGCTGTGGCACTGGACATTTCCCTCTGACCTTCATGTGACGCTGTTTGTGCCTCCCTTCATCCTCTCGAGCTGCTTCTGAGGGGCACCACAACCACTGTTAATCCAGAGAGTCTCTGAGTGTGCTGTACACACTGTCAAATGTCTGCTGCTGTAAGAGGAAAACATGTCCTGGAGATGTGCAAATACACTTAATGCCAGGTGCTTCTCACAGTCATGGACCTGAGCTTCAGCTGGCATTTGTGTAAACTGGGAAAACCACGGCTTCTCCCCAAGCTTGCCAGTGTTAGGGGTTATCAGCCTTTGCATTAATTCTAAATGTTTCCTTTTCAATGTCTGCCACAGAGCTGTCTGTTTTGATACCTGCTTTCCTGTAGCACTGAAGCTAATAAGAATCGGAGTATATGTCACTTGAGGACACGGATAAGCCTCGGGGGTTTTTTTTCTGTCTCTCATAGTACAATTGGGGAATTTGCAACAGGTCATTTCTTTTTGTTACCACTTCCTGGAAAATACACAATGGAACAAAGTCCACCCAGCAGAGGCTATTCTCGCTCATGCCACCCTGCTATTTTCAGCTTTAAAATGCAGAAGTCAATAAAGTATATCCAGTGATATTATTAGAACTGTTTATTTTTAGCAAAGTTCATTTGGCTGTATTAAAATGGATTGATCACTGACAAGTTAAAAGAGTCAAAATATCAATTCCAAAAGATTAGGCTGCATTACTGCAACATTTCCCTAAACTGTAGGACTATTACTATATTTTAGCCCCAGTGTCTTTGCTACAGATGAAATGCTGACTTCTGAAGAAAGCTAGCACACAGGCACCACAGGGCAGGCAGCACCTGGGCTCTCCAGCCTGCTTGGACATTGCCTGTGTGTCTCTCCTGCTGCGTGTCCTGTCCTCTCATCACTTTCACATGAGAAATGATAGTGATCTCCACTGAGTAAGCCATGAAAAAATTTACTGGAAGTAAAGCACTGAAGTGTTCACCCTCCTCTGAGGAGCTTGTTTGCAATGCCATCAACTCAAACATGCAAAAACTCAGCCATTCAAATGATAGGCACTTGATGAGACTATGTGTAATAAACAATGTCTTATGTTCTTTTCATTGTCTTCCAAAGTTCTGGGTCTGTACTAAATAGAGTTTCTGATGGTTTTGATTTGGCAGCCTCCAAATGAAAGCTGAAACTTAGCCCTTGATTACTGCAAGATCTGTTAAAGCTATTTATTAATAATTTCTAACTGGATTGAAATTCCATAAGCAGGTTTTTTTTTAACAAAAGTACCCCCTTTCAGTTTTTTACATGTTGTTTCTTCACACTCATGCTGGATTCTAGCCCAGTTAACATTTTTAAGGTTGACAAAGGTTCTTTTTGTCTGCAAAGGTTTCCTACCTAGTGGTAGGAAAACTGTGGGGAAACCAAGGTAAGTTCTCCACTTTTTATGTCCTCTGTGTCAGTTGGCTGCTTTCCACAGAAGAGAAGGAAGTTCACATCTCTGGCAGTGTTAGACTTAATTCCAGTTCAGTATGCTAATGACCAAATTCAAAGAATATATTTCACCATAAGCAGAGTGTTTTCCTAGATGACTGAAAGCCCACTGACGTTTACTGCAGCATTTCAGAAGTCCTTCTCCCATGGCACTGCATTCAAGTGGCCTCCAAACTGGCTTGATTGTACCAGCACTTACAGGAAATCAGTAGCAATCTGTATGTTTCAGATGCCTTTAATCTACATGTTGTTGCAACATTAAAAAACCCCAACCAAACAAAAAAATCTCCTTCTGAACCCAAATCAGCCGTGCAACTGAAAAACATCATTTGGTCAAGATCAGACTTTTAAAAATTGTTGTTGCAAATTTGTGCCCAGATGCACATTTTCACACTCCAGAATTGCCAAGTAGAGAAAAGGCAGCACTTAGAGTCAAACCAATTAAAAGTTTGCCCACTTTCTGCTGGAAAAATCCAGGAGACAGGCATGGCATTGGAAAATTTATTTGTGTTATGCTGTCCTAGAGGAAAGAGTTTTTTTGGGGATTGGTGAATATGGCTTCACTATTCCTTGCCTGGACAGATATCCTTAGGGGAGCAAGCAGGGAGTGTTCACTATGTCATTGCCCAGAAGAGCTTGGGTTTTGCTTGGTATCTGGGAACGCTTTGAAAGCTGCTTATAAAGCCTCACCTCTGCCACACATTCCCAGCAAGGTCACACAATGCAGGCCTCTGACATTTCGCCATTAGCCTACTAGAATTACTTATCTGCAGGTACATAATTGACAGACCTGGAGGTTTAGCATTCCTCCACCCTTGCTTAATATTGTTTAGGACATTGTGTTCCAAAACAGATCACAACTGCTGGGGATGAGAGTTAGGGCACTTGTAACAAGTATGATCCCCTAAGCTCTCTGCGGTCTGAGAGTTCTTCATCTTGTTCCAACTTACATGAATTATTGTGTCACACCTGTTTATGGTTTCACTTTATAAATAATTGGGTAATAAATAATAAATTTCTTTGGTAGAATTTAATTAGCAGAGGTGCTTTAAACTACTCACTTTATGGGAATTGCCAAAGGCCAGAAGCTGTGATAACCTTTGTTTAGTCATCTCATTAATGGTAAAATGAATGTTGTGAATATTTCCCAAAATACAATGGTATGGGCATTTGAAGAAACAATTTTTTAAAAGAAAACAAAACAAAGAAACAAACAAACAAAATAGAAAAAGGAAGGCTTAGTACAACTGCAAATCCATGAAATGGAAAAGGGACACCATAATTTTTGTATCTTAAAGTGTCCGCTTAAAGTGAGTGCGTATTGTGCCTGTTTGGAGTCTGGTCTTCCAGAGCAAGATGTCATCATTGTCTGCACTCATGCACTACAGCCCAGCTTTTATAAAGCTGAACTGCATCGCATTTGAATCCTGCAAATCTAAAACCTACAGCATTTTAATATTATCTTCTTGTAAGTCCTCCTAAAATAGCTAAGATGCCAAAGAAAATGGCACCTCAGACCCTACCTCTGCCAAAAGTTATCCTGCCCAGACGCTCAACTGGAATAGCCAGATTGAGAAATTACGCTGCCAACTCTTCTGAAATATCCAAGTGTAGTGTTTACTGAATATGCATCAGAGGCTTTGGTATTTGGGTCATCTCAATGCTTCAATCTCCTGGTCCTGTGTCATTCTTTCATTGTAAACACTGACTCTATTCATGCTTTGTCTTATGCCATAGCCCTCTAATGCTACTGCTTGTAAAATCCCCACTTTCTTCTAAACTTGATTGCAACTGGGTCCACTCTTTGTGACTGTTATGAGGGGCAGACTTATAAACCACTTGTGTCTTAAACTGTTATTCTTTAGGTATCATTATTATTCCTGCTTTCAGGATGTGAAGGTGTTGTTAAGAACACATTTATGTTCCCTATGAACTGTCTTAGCTTGTGAGTAAGTCACAAAAATAAGTTTGGATTAAAAAGGCAAAAATTCGAGTTCTTCTTGCACTATTATGATTAGTTTAAAAGGTTTAAAAGACCTTTGGATACTTAAATATGATGTTTTTAAACTGCTCATTCTTTGACAATCTGAGGGTCAGTTTTGTTTGTTTCTGAACGGAATAAAGACTGCTCTCTAGGATTCTTTTAGATCCATGACTCTGCTGAAAGACTTGTGCTGTCATTTAGCATGAATGTACATATGGGAAATAGCCTGCTGTCTCAGAATTCCTCCTGCAGTTATAGACAGATGCTCTCTGCCAAACTTTCTGTGAGGGCTGGATTCATCACTAAACGGAATCCTGCAGGCATTCACATAATGGTAATTTTAAGTGCTGCTCTTCAGATGACCTTTCTGTTCATTGTTGTTTCCCCTTCCTTATAGCTGGAAGTGCCCTCAGTGTATTTCCAATGGAACTCAGCCTCTCCTTGTACTTGAGAGCAGCATGCAGCCTCTGCGCATTGAGCAGCTGCTGTTTCTGGCAGGAGGGTCCATCCTTCTCCAGCATCTATGGATTCAGCTGCCTGCATGGCAATCAGTGAATGCTGTGCATAGGAGAGGAGAATGATTCAATGTCTGTCTTACCTATTATTCTTTGCTGCAAGGTCTTATTCCAAGTATTTTACATTATTACAAGGAAAACAAAAATACAAACAAACTCAACAATTTACAGTCAAACTAAACTTTTGTTTTCTTGACTGTCTGATTTCTGCACAAGACAGGCCTTGCGGGAGCCTATAGAGGATTTCCTTGCCCATTGTTTATAAGCATTCATAAAGTAAATTTTTCTACATAAATATTATTTCGGTAAAATAATGATTTTTTTTTTAATTAACATGTTCAGTTAATAACGATGTTTAATTAGCTCAGACCTGCACTACAATTTGGCCTGTAAATTTCTGCTTTCCTCACATATGGATTAAAATTAAGCTTTCTGGTTTTTTACTAAGGGTTTTTTTAAGCTGAAAACAATAGTCAAAAGGAGTAAACAAAGTTCAAGTACTCTGCTTCCCCATCACATGATATTCTAAAAATACAGAAGTACCTGAGACTACTTTAAGTGTCAAAGAATTTCTGTAAAATTAAGTCTTTCAAATTTATCTACAAAGCTCCTCTGAAGAACTTTCTTTAATTAACTGTATGAATTTCAAAGAATTTGTGATTCTCCTGCAGCACAGTCTGAGCCACACAGGCCAACATCTTATAAAGAGGAAAACATTTTTAATGTACTTCTATACAGAAGTATAGAATATGAACAAAAACTAATACGGTGTTGATAAATCAAAGCCAAGGGGAAGAGGATCCTGTGGTGCCAGCAACATAACCTGACATGCTTCCAGCCTTCTCCGAGATTGTTACAGCCCACTTTTCTCACCTTTGCTGCTTCTGCTCTCTCATACTAAATTTCCCTTTAGGAGGGTGTGCTGGGCAGAGAAAGCTGCTACTGGTCGGAGAGTTACAGCTGTCAGCAAAAGCACACTGTGAACTTCCCACTCATCGTGTGCTTCCTCTCAAACCACACAGCCCTGGCCACATGATTTTATGATGGAAGGGACTTTCCTGTGATCACAGAAGGATTAGCTCACTGCTTCCCTCCTCCTTCCCTCCCTGTGAAACGGGGAGCTTGGGATTTGATCCAAAACCAACAGGAGTCTGTGGACTGTCTCACTGACTGACACTGGTTTTATGTCATACTCTATAAATAGAGAAATTTGCATAAAATGTAATCAACTGAAACAATTCTCTCTTTAAGTTTCCTCCTTGCATCCAGCAGTCCCATCAACCTTCAGTGGGAATGTGTATGCTAGGGACCTAGCAGGAGCACAATTAGGCCCTTTAAGGTTTGCACAAAATTAAAGGTTTACAAAACTTTTGCCATTTTCTAGCTCAGCCTCCTGCTAAAGGCAGGACTGCTGGCAGTGCTGGATCAGCCATGGTTTTGTTTAGTTAAGTCTAGAGGACCTTTGAAGGATGGAGGCTCTGAAACCTGAGTGCCCATAAAGAACTGCATTACTCACCTGATGAATTATTTTTCTAGCATCTGTCTTGAGCCTCTGAAGTTGAGACACCTGCCTGTGCCACTGGTGGTTATCTGCCACTACGGAGAAGAATTTCTCTATCTTCATAACTGAGTTTCAAATAGCTGTAGGATTCTAGCTGCTATCTCCTCAGCCTGCTGCATCTGCAGAAGCAAGCCCAGCCCTCTCAGCCCCTCGCTGTAAGGTATTTGCCCCAGGGTACATCTTGGTAGCTGGGTGTTGTGTCCTCTCCAGTTTGCCAACATTTTCTTTGAACAGAAGGCCCTAAAGCTGATTCCGGCATTTCAGCAGCAGCCTCACCATTTCTAGGCACTGAGGCACCATGACTTATCTCACTTTCCTGACTGCATTTCCAATGCAGCCCAACATGTAACCTCCTCCTCTTGTGATGAGAGCACACTCCTGGCTCCTGCCCAGCTTGGCTTTCACCTTAACCCCTCCATCCTCTTCAGGAAGGCTGGCAGCCCACTGAACCTGACTTCTCTGTAACACAACATTACTCGACGCCTGCCCACTCTCCTACCAGAAATGCAGCCTTTACTTCCTGTTTTAAGATCAACTTGGCTTTAAAAGTTTACGGGGTTTTTAACTTGTGGTGTCAGCTTGACCCGCTGCAGAGATCAGTATCAGCTGCGCAGTCTGAGCGCAGCTCCACATAATTCTGTGCCCGGGCTGTATCCAACATGGTATTTTACTCTGTTATACACCTTTCCCCCTTGGTATTCCTTGATGTGGAAGAACCAGCGGTCCAACCTTGCTTTCTGTAATCGCTCTCGTCCGCAGTCACTAAAGAGTTACAGTTCGTGTATCCACCCGGGAAATGTTAAATGTTTGCAGGCAGCCAATAAAAGGAGAGATCAACAGCCAGGCTGACTCACCCGCAGGAAATCTCGAGCTGTGTTTGAATGCGGTTCCAAGCCGACGCACACTTGGTGTCACAGCAGTTTCACTCCATCATTCCATAGTTTTATGTTCGGATTTCCAGAGGTAAGTTGATTTTTATTTCCAGCTTCTTTCTCTGAGATATCTGTATATTAACATAGTTTCTCTCATAATAAGGAAATATCTTTGCTATTAATTGTTTTTTTTAGAATTACCTTATAGTTTGAATAAGGTAATGAAAAATGACCTTATTATTAGAAATAAATGGCTTTATAGTAGTCTTCTTCATGCCCCTGCCTGCATAGCTGGGGAAGGATGGCAAAGTTATCCAAGACTTTTAGTGTCTTACTAAAAAAAATGCAAACTGTTTCCTTTTATAGGTCACCTCTGAAATATTGATTTTGGGGGTTGATAATGAGATTTTTAAAGGATATGGGAGAAAAAGCATTCAAAAGAGCAGAGTTCTTGAAGGAATGTTTTGGTACTTTGCAATGCAAAGATGTACTCGGACATGGGGAGAATGGTGCTTAGCATGTCATGATATGGTCTGTAACAATAAAGACTGAAGTGGTTTCTGTTTTGATTTTTAAAAAATCTCCAGTTTTATTAGATTTTGCAAATTCAGAATAGGAGCTGATGATTAGCTTTAATTTTTGTCTAAGCAACCAGTTAGCAAGAGTTTAAAAAATGCTTACATTATTACTTAATTTAATTTTAAATAAAAATGAATACTTTCAGGAATGGTTTAGGTGGTAAAACCATTATTCAGTCTTCCTTACACTATGGTTGGAATTCAGGGTTTTTTTTTTTTTTGCTATTTAAATTATTATTTGTTGCTGTGTAAAATAAAAAATGAGACATAATTTTGCTTCTGCCAGCATTTTGATTACCTCCTTGACATTCAGGACTGGTAGATTTGTGTGGTCTCTTTGCACTTTAAGGAGTAAGTAGCTCATTTAGAAAATTATCTTCATTCAGAGGAACCTTTTCAAATTTTATGAAATTGTTAACCTGTCAGCTTCATCTCTTCTTTAAGAAAAGTTCAGTGAAGCACCCAAGGCAGTTATTGCTTTCAAACTACAATGATCCAACAAAAGCCAGAAAGTTCAAGTGTGTATTCATGCCAGAATCAAATACGGTTAAAGCTCAACTGGTAAATCACCTCCTGCTTTTTGCATTTTGATTGTGGTTAGAGGCAAAACTGGGCTTGTATTGTGAATGTGCCTGCAGGATGAGACCGAAATTAACCAACGGTAAAATGTTCATGTACTAGTAGCAAGATCAC
This sequence comes from Bombycilla garrulus, assembly GCA_013400315.1. Taxonomy (NCBI): domain Eukaryota; kingdom Metazoa; phylum Chordata; class Aves; order Passeriformes; family Bombycillidae; genus Bombycilla; species Bombycilla garrulus. The sequence goes on along the minus strand of VXBU01006800.1, from coordinate 573,709 downwards.
AGGCAAATTTATCTTCAGGCTTTTGTTTCCATTTTACTTGTGGACAAAAGATTATTTAGGCTTTGAGGCCTTCTGCATCCCAGGAGCTCTTTTTTCTAGAGCACATCTAAAAGGACACAATTCTCATTCAACAGTCCTTCACAGTTACTTCAGTTCCCTCACTTTTCCGTTTTCTAGCCCTGGCCTACTGGACCCCAAAGGGAGTATTCCAGCTCGAGGAGTTCTGACTCACTGACCACTGATGTTGCAGTAATCCTTACCAATGCCACCTGTTTTATGCCATCTGTTATCTCAGATTGTTCTCCTCCTCTGCCGCTCACTTTTTGGCTATCTCTAGTCTAATGGAGCTTCACAGATGTAATTAGAAGTGTTACTCGTGTAGTAACACGGTGATGCTTTGTACAAGCTGTCTCCAATCCATGTGTGCTGCCCTGTACAGTGTCTGAGAAGTGCAGCTGGCCCTGGAGAGGTCCCTGTACTGCCCAAAGTACTGGCAGCTACAAAGACAAAACTCCATTTAGCAGAATTCTGACAGTCTGCAATAGCAGGAAATTTACCTTTTTCTTTGCTTTTGCATTCACATATGATGTATTAAAGATGACATGCAAGAATGATGCAGAACATGCAGACATGCCTTTTTTATGAGAAGTGGAGAAATTATTTGCCTGACATGCAAATGTTAGATGCTAGTTTGTTGTCTACATAATTCAGTATCATGTTAAAATCACATTTTATATTATAAATACTGGTCTACTATTTCAAAGGCATCAGATAGAAATAATGATGAGCAATTAATTAGCACCTTGTAGCTTCAGATGGCCAATTATGGCCCAGACACTCCTTTGCAATTAGTGCATTTTTCCTCTCTTTGTAAGGAAATTCTGACACAGAGTGTTGAAAGGAAGGCTGTTGATTTGTTATTTGGGACGTAAGGGGAGGTGCAACTTCACTGTGCTTTGGTAATTGTGACAAAAAACAACCTCTTAAAACATTTTATTTTCTGCCACATTTTTCCCCCAAGGCAGCCATCAAGAAATGGCCAATCTATTACCTGTGGTAGCCCAGGAAGATTTGGAAAGCTTTACCTTGACCAGGACAGGCTCAGGCTTTGCACTCAAAGCCTTCCATATTTCCTGGAACACTCCCATCTCTGTGAAGCTGCTGACCAGCCAGGACACTACAGACAGGTATGGATCTTACCTGCCCAGCCCACCACACAGGTGGGCAGCACAGACCTGCAGAGCAGGCACCAGAACAAATTGTGGCTTATCCAGGATCACCTGATCCCTGAGCACATCTCCATTCCTAGAAATCCTGACCAGCCAAGAGCAACTTGGAGGGAATTTTACTGAGAAACAAGCTTGATGGTATTTTAAATTTTTTCATAAAGTAGAGCTTAATCCTGAAGTCAATAATTAATCTCCTATAATATTATCTACAAACCTGGATCAGTAATACCAGTATGCTACAGTGTTATTTTTCTAGAGGTCCCTGAAAAGACCTCAGTTGAATTTAATCTAAACCTTAAATCATACTTAAATGAATTTAAGCATGCACAGATGAGAACAAGGGAAATGGGAGGAGGGAAGGTAATGGCCAGGGTTACACAGCAGTGAGATGTGCATGGAAAGCATGGAAACACATAATTTCCATGCAAATGTGGATGTCACTATTAGCAAAAGAATACAAGTTATTGGGAACAGTAAAAATAAATCTTTATTTTATTCTTAATCTAGCATTTCATATACACCAGCTTTTTCCTGCTTTCACACTTCAATCCTACTTCAAACTGTGCTAAAGCACTGTATTAAAGCATCCAGAGGTCTTTCATTTTATATTAGAAAAATACTTGATATTAGAAAATTACCCTCCACTACAACTGTTTCACGTTCTTAAAATTGTTTGGAAGATCATATTATACTGGGTTTCTTGGTAAAATATACCAGCTTGTGCTCCACCATATGGTTCTCTCTCATTTCCATGTCCTACACTCTCATCTCCTGCTGAAGTTTCCTTCAGACTAACCTGCCTCTGATTTGGTTTTGTTTTACAGGGAGTGGAAGTTGCTACTTCAGGACATAGCAAGTGTCAGACACTATGAGTCTGAACGTCTCCTGCCCTTCCTTGGGATTTATCAGTACCATGGACTTGTGGGGATAGCGACTGAATGGATGAACAACGGATCCCTCCACTCCCTCATCCATGAGGTAGATAAAAGATGTCATCTTTGTGGTGATAAAATTAATTATAAGATCAAAGAATCAGTATGTAAATTATGGACAGTGTTCACAATCTACTCTTCAGTTTCTGCATTGTGCTTCTGTATTGTGGTTCTGTTTGTTGTCAAATGAAAATGGGAATAGTAACAACTTCACAGTACCAAAACTTGTATTTTGTGTTATTTAGCATCAACTGTACCCAGAACTTCCCTTTCCCTTACTCATAAGGATCCTGTCAGATGTGGCTGAAGGGCTGCACCACCTTCACAGCCTCGAACCGGCTCTCTGCCACTGCAGCCTGAAACCTTCCAATGTGCTTTTGGATGTGCAGTACAGAGCCAAGGTAGGATCTTCTACTTTTAGTCATTAATGTAAAATCCAGTGATAGTCCTATTGTTGCATATACTGATCTTAATAGTCCACATTTGATACCAAGGCTTGTTATATTGTTACTAAGATTACTTTCACTCGCTTTTCCCTAGATATCAGATTACGGCCTAACCAGCTGGAGGAAACAGCGACTGAGGTCAGACCTGCAGAACTGCCATCAGAGAAACTGCCAGGATTTAGTGTATCTTCCTCCTGAAATACTTGAAGGAGGCCTCCCTTCCCAGGAAGGTGATATTTACAGGTGAATAGAGTTCCAAGGCACATCATCCCTGGTCCATGCTGCACTCTACAATGCTGCCAAAACAATTGTCTTCAAAGACATTACAGTAAAAATGCCAGACATACATAATGCAGTAGGATAGTATGGCACATGAGGCCAATTACAGCAGTGAATTAAATTTTAAATTCCCATATTTAAGATACCAAGGTTAAGTACTGTTCTCAAAGTCAGACATATAAATATTTATACAATGGACCTAGGTGTTTTAAAAGTGTAACAGCTGCCAAAACTTTCAGATATACTTAGAAGCCTCATAACTGCTTCAGTATAGTTTATAAGTGTGAGCTGTTGTTGGCTTTAGTTTCACAAAGAATCATTTATGCCTGGGTGAAAATAAGACCTTTCCCTCAGTGGTGTCCCATTAAGATCCTATGGAATCTCTGCTGAGATAAGTTACTGAACCACTGAAGCACCTGCATCTTTTAACAAAGTGATTTATACAAAAGAGGGAGATTACTCACTGCCACATGTCCCTTTTAGGTATGTTACATGCATTATGGCTGCCTCAATAACTGACAGGACCTCAAGGTGCCACTGCTCTGGATGGGCACACATCATCATGACCAGCACACAGAGTCGTGGACTAATATTTTAAATAACTTTTATGGAGACCACTCTTCTGATTTCTGAGCTTTTATGAAACCTACACATTTAAACTCCTGCTTTATTGTCATAGAGGCAGGCTCTAAGATGAGTCAAATAATGTATACACTTGAGGAGACTTATAAATGATGTGACTAATCTCATGTTGCTTACAAACACAAGTTTTGCACAGGAAGAGTGGAGCCTTACTTTCAGGTAGCATAATTAATTTTCCAAAATTGTGTTCATATATGTGATTTAATGTGAACATTTATTATATAATACTTTATATAATAATATGCTGAGATGTGACTCAGGTGCATGAGATACATGTGTATCTAAACAGTGGTACAACAGAGAAAGCAAAAATTTGTGTCATACATGAAATACATTTAAGTTCCATGTATGTCCACATTACATTCATACTTTCTAGATTTTTATGTGAAAGTGAGGCAGAAGAGGAGGTTCTTTTAAACACTGTAATCTCTACAGCAAGATATATAAATAAGCAGCTATGTTTATCTCAGAACTCCCTTTTGATTGCTTTGTTTCTGACTTATCCATAGACTGTTTTATCTCATCCAGCAGCATCCTCTTTTCTGCCTCTGATTTTGAAGACTGATCTTTTTATTAAACCAGTGTATTTTATAGCATCTAAGTTGTGGGTTATATGTATAGATCTATGATCCCACTGCAATTATTCCTACGATGTTGGAAAAGGAAAAAGGTATTTGGGGCCCCATCAAAATTTGCTGAAGACAATGGAATCAGAATCAGGTTTTTGTAGATTGCTTCTCTTAAAGCAATAAACTTGCTTTTCCAACTGAGAATGTAGATACTGGTTGCAAACTAATGAATGATTTTCAGTTTTTTTGTTGTTTGGGCTTTTTTCAGTTTTGGAATCCTGTGTTGGGAGATCCTCAGCAGACGGAAACCTTTTGAAGGTATTTATTGATCATGTCAGACTTGTTGGTGTCCACATCTTCTTGACAAATTCCCTTATAGTAGTGTAATTATGATACAAACACTGTGTTTTCAGATGTCCCTTTGCCTTCTTTTACTTACAGCACAAAGCTCCACATTAGAGGATGTGAATATTACAATTCCTCACCAAATCCTAAATGTTTCCAAAGAAGCTGCTCTTTCTGAAGGGAAAAGGCAGAGCTTCTTCCCCCACTAATATCATCAATCTGTGCTTGTTGAAGCACTGTGACTGAGTTGGGTTTTCCATGTACCTTCAGTGAGAAGGAATATCACTTCATATTTGTCAGCTGGAATTTTAAAATCAGTGACAAGTAGCTAATTGAATGAGCAGAATACTCATTTTTACAGTTGCTGTGAGTTTCAAATTCCAATCCAGAAATGTCAGTTCATGATGAATTATCTTTAGGAAGCAGGGAATTTTACTTTCTTAAATGAAAGTGTGAGCATTTTTAGAGAACTTAGTTTGTAAAGCATTTTATAATAATTGTCACAGTCTAGGGTCAGTAAGGGCTTCTTTGCTATGAGCTTCATTCTGCATGGCAAAACTGATTGAAGGATTCCTGTATTTTACAGACTGAGGATCTTCAAAAAAATACTGCATGGAATAATATCTAAATGCCCATACAGCCTATCGCTGCCATCATGAGGCTGCTCAAAGTAGATTTCTTTTTCTAACAATTCTTTTGTTCTATTCTCGTAATGCAAGTGTAAGGCTTTATATAAAACTCTGCTTAAAGTAATAGCATGTATTCCTGAGGTATCTGTGCATGTAGTTTACAGTGCAAGTTTACAAAACCATTTGTACATAACTCAGTATTGGACAGAGTTCTTTATCCTGAAAGGTCCTGTTGCAATAAGCAGCTATAGCTATTGTTAAAGGCTAGCATATCTACTTACATGTGCATGAAAATATTTTTCCTTTCAAAAAAGCAGTCTGTTTTTTAACTGAGTTACATTGGATGAGATTTTAAGAGGTCTTTAATGTTTTTTGGCAGTGACAATTTCTTTTAAACTGTAGGTCAAGCAACCCTGCTTGATGTTTTGAGAGGAATCTGCAGCAGTTTGCGGCCCAGCATTTCAGAAAAGTTCATACCAAGCAATTTGCCTGAGAGGAATAAACTGTTGCACCTCATTGCTCTGTGCTGGCATCAAGAACCAGATTATAGACCACAAAGTGCAGGTAACATTCAGGATTTCTTTCTGTGCAAGATTTGTAATGGAGCTAGTCTTTATAGGAACATTGCTGTAGCACTCTGAACAACTGAAGTGGAAGTGGTCTTTAGATCTTTAGACTACCTTTGGTGTTTCCTCTAACTAAAGCTTCCTACCAGAAACTGAGTTATTTGTCTCCAAATTTTTTTTTACTGTAAAGTGAAGTATGAGGTTGAAGTCGTATTAAACTCATTTCCTCTATTTCATCCAATTTCTCAATATAATAGTAGTGCTAGTTGCAATATGATGCCTAAATCTATACATGCTTTCATATACAATGTGGTATTTAAAATGCTTTATTACCCCTGCAGAATGTGTACACCTTCTAAATGGAGTTTTGGCTACTATAAATAAGGAGGTAATTTCTGCAGCAATCTACAATCTGATGGATGCAAAGGTCAGTGCAAAATTTCTTGTTCTCCTGCAACATTATTTGATTCATTCAATTGCAATCTTTCTGACACAAACCTAGTGAAGGTTTTGTCTCAATTGTTTCACTGGTCATGCCAGAGAGCTAGAGAGTACCCTTTAGCACTTCAGGTTCATTCAGAAATTGTAAAATATATATTGTGAGGTTCTCTAGAAAATTAGTCAATTGCTACCTGCTATTTTAAAAATATGACAACTCCTTTCTAGTCACCACCTGGAGTCAGACTGGCAAACATGTGAGTGAGAACAAACATCAGCTCAAGTACTGCAGATTAGGGCTAGAACCAAGGACAGTTTTTTTGTATGTACAGGTTAGAAACTATTTAGTTCAAAATCTGAACAGCATTTGTACCTGTGGTACCAATACCAGTAACAGCACTGCTCTGTACCCTTCACTGCTTCTAAATTGCCAGGCTTTCAGGCCAAGACACTGCTCATCCCAGGGTCTCAGGGACTCTCTAATACCACAGGAGGGGATGGGGAACAGCCCACGGCCGAGGGGATAGAGCTAACTCCATTCTTACACTGCCATGGGAAATCTGGCACAACTGTGACTGCCACAAACATAGCTACATCCCAGCTAGTTAACACAGGCTCTGAGGGAAAACGGTGACACACATGGTTTGGCCCTTGGACAGGGACTCTGGCTCTAGCTGGAGTTACACAGCCCATGCTGTGTTTTTGGTTTCATTCCTGGGTGTTGTGTATGTTGATGCATGTGGGACTGTTTCTGTATGTTGCAATCACATTCTGGGCTTATAGAACAGCCTTGATCAATGCTTTAATAGGTGGCATAGTTAGAGTCAAAGGAATTTTTACTACTGTTAAAGTTTATTTAAAGATTGTACTGCCAAATATTCCATAATTTATTGCTTCAATCTCCCTTGAGCAATGTTTTATTTTTTAATTTGTTAGATTGAATAGAAGATTTATTTTATTAGTGAGCATTATTTACAGTTCAAACAACTGAACTGATAAGTTGAAAATGACTATGAAAATGATACTGAAGTTTCTGGGAAATTGAAACACAACTGTTGAAGTACATAATCTAAAAAATAGTTTAACAGATCCGCTGTGGATGTACAAACTGGAAAAAACTTGCAAGTATTGACACATCCTTACTGCAGACAGTTTGGCACACTGAACATAGGATGGCCCTGCTGTTTGGCTACTTAAAGGCAAACATGTTCTAGCGAGCCCAGTCTCTCTCGATGCAAGCTTATTTTCACCCCTCCATGCATGATTCAACACTGAGTTTAAAAATACTCTTTCCAGCATTTCAAATGTAACAGGGTAGAATTTTTTCAGATTCTGTGCCTGTGTGCTCTGGCAGTTCACTGTTACTGTATATGAGTGTACCTTAGTGTATAATTTATGTTGCCATATATTAAACTGTAATTTACTATAAATTATTGCTGCTGACAGCTGTGAATGGAACAAACCACGTCTACACTTACTGTGGTTTTCTTCTTCCAGGAGAGAGCGCTTGATGCCTGCAAAGGCTCAGAGACGTACACACTGCAGAGAGGCACGTGCAATTCAGAGGTGAGGTTGTGGCACTGGAGCCTTCAGAGTTCTTCATCAGCTGCTTATTTCTCCTGACAGCTCTGACACTGTATAATGCAAACACTTGGGCAAAATATTCCTAATCAGGGTAACTCCATCCAACAAAACCCACTGTTTTTCCTTGTTCCAAGCAGCTCACTCTGACGTTGCTCTTGCAAAACCGATCTCCTCCTCCTCTTAAGGTTTGTTTTGAACCTCCTGTTTAGAAAAGGTTTTGGAACAAAAGTTTCTAAGAAGATAACTCTTTATTTTTTTATTTTATTTTCTATTTGTCTCTCTTTCAGATCATTTGTCCACAAAAAGGCAGCTGCTTAATCAGGAAGAAAATTCCTCTTGTAGTGCCAAGCTTATCAACTGTTCTACTTGATAGCTGTGCAAATACAGCAGGAAGAGATAATATTGAGATGGGTGTGTCAAGTACTACCCCACAGAATGCAACAGCAACAAAAGGTCACTGTCTTGAATTATATTCAGCTCCAGCTGTTATAAGAAAATGACAAATATTACTAGTTACTCCATACAGAAATGTAATTTTTCATGTAAAATTGTCACTTCTAAGAGTAAATCTGTGCTCCATACTGGTATCATCTGAAGCATGAGTTCACTGTAGGAAACCAGAGACACCACAAATCTTTCCACTCAGAGGTATAGATTAAAAAAAAAAAAACAAAAACCCAAAAAAACCCACCACAAATTATTTTTTTAGAATGCTGAGCTGTAAATGTAGAGCTGCCTTTCTCTTACACATCAAATACTGCCTGTTGCTTTTGGGAGAACAAGTCCCTTCTGGGAATCATGCTGCTTTCTGCCACCAGGAATAACTGCTTTTTTTGTAATCTGCTAAGAAAGGGAGATAGGCTTTAAAAAGGCAATGTTACCCGGAACATATGAATAATTCCAGATTATCACTGTTTCTATATAGATAACTTTCTTTACCTTTCCAATGTAGATATGTCCTAAGTGTTCATTTTTGTCTCAAGAAGAGATTGCCTGTATTTCTCATGCTTTCAGGTCCAAAAATTGAGACATCAGAAGTCAATTCACCTATAGCAACGTCTGTGTTTCCAAGCACTTTAGTTCTGATCAATAGCCATCAGACTTATGGACAGAATAAAATGTTCCATAACTTCAATAACAAATTCCTACAGGCAGCTTGGAAAAGTCAGATGTGCGTAGTAATATATGCCAAAGTTTTCCTAGGAATAATGATGTATTACCAAGAGCCAAAGCAACCTCAAGTCAGTCTTCAGTTCCTGTCTCCAGTAGTGGCTGACATATGTGTAATGTTTTCCTGTTGTTCAATTCAAAGGTCTAATCTTGCTCATCTTAAACTTTTTCAAGATCACGCAGGCTCTGAGAGAAGAAAATCAAGCTCCTTCAGCTCAACTCCTTCATCTGGCTCAACTGCAGGCAAAGAGAGCAGTCAGCATAATTCCCCACCACCGGCTCTTAAGCACAGACCACAACCAACACAAACTGGACAGGCAGTGATAGGTAAGGCACCATTGCCACTTTGAGCTGGCAATACTCACTGAGGCCAGATCTTAGCAATAAAATTCTTTAAAACTTGGAGAAAACAGATATTTCTAAATTTTGTGCACGTTTTCAGGTATTTAGACTAATAACTGATTCTAACTTGCTACAAATGTTTCTCTATTTGTGTATAGCTGCTCCTCTGTTCTCAGAAGTTCAGGCACTGACCACTGACAGCATTGGCTTGTTCTTTTCTTTCAGGGCCACAGGGAGGTTGAGAGCAATTTTGAAAACATTGTAATAAAACCACAAAATACATAGCACACACTGATGGTGAAATACATTAGTTAAGGTCTGGAATATCCTTTTGCAATCATAAGCTGTGTATTGCTTATCTCTGCAAAGTAGCTATTGACTACAGAAACAGGTGACATGGTATCTTCATCCCCTCACATTGTCTCAGGTCTTCCTGCAGAACAGAGGCAGAAAGGGTCAGTTTTTGATTTGTGAAGACTCTTTGCCTTTAGGTGAAGCTTTGTGAGGTTTCTATGCTAACTTTTTGCAAACTGGCCTATAACAATTCTCAGCCTAGCTGGCTCTCCTTCTCCATGGCAATTGACTTGAGCGATGATATAGTTTCTGGATAAATCAGCAGGCTAGACCATGCAGGAAAATTCATCACAGAACTCTCCTGGCAACCCTCAGAAATCAGAATGACAGAAACACATTCTCCAAAGCAACATGGCTTTTGGTTATTAATTTTCTCATAGTGTGTGGTATTTACTGCACTCTAAAAACCCTAATGTCAGCACTAGGTATTCTAATAACCTCACAAAAACAGACAGAATGCAAAGCTCTCAACCATTTTATCAAGAGTATTACTTTTGTTATTAGTTTGGCTTGGACGTATATTCATTTTCCCAGTTTCATGCTACGTGTTTCAAACACTCCTGCTACCCTGAAGTACCTGTTATCTGTCCTTCCACCTTTATAGGAGAAAGTTTTCTCCTCTGTGTCCAGCCTAGGTTCTTTGCATAAAGTTAAATACAGATGCTAAATGAATAGGGCAAGACCTGAAAATCTTCTCCCCTCATGCAATCTGAGCCCTCAGTGGTTTAGAAACACTTATTTGCTGTAATCTGATCTTCATGAGTTGCAAACACGAAATGAAAATATTTTTAGACTAGTTTCAAACATAGAATGCAAACTAACTCCTCCTCCCTTCCTCTACTGAGTTTATATTTCTGCTGTTGATGCTATCACTTGCTAACACCTTCTGCATTTAAAAATGGCTTGGTTTATCTCATTTTGTTTTCCTTTCACTCAAGGTCCTTGCAGCAAAGGAAACTGCTGTCAAATCCTTGCCTGCCAGAGACAGACCATCCTGAAGTGCATGACAGAAGGACGCCTCAACCACATCCTGGATGTGCTCCGCTCCCAGCAGAGCCTGTCCAGAATGGATTATGAAGCCATCACCTCACACCCCACAGTGACTGCCCGTGCTCGGGCACTGCTGGACACTTGCCTTTGCCTTGGGGAGAGGGCAGCACAAGCTGTAGTGACTACACTTTCAGTGAACAGATGTAATCCTCTGGGACAAATCATTCATTGCCCAGACTGTCCTAAGGTAAACAGGCTGCTGTTGTGACTGATTTTTTCAGTCTGTTGTATGAGTCTGAACTCTAGTAATTTGTGATGACAAAGATTCACGTTAGTGTCTCGCAACCCATTGACTAAAGGCAATTATTCCTACAGCCCATTATTTGAGTACTGTAGTGGAAAAAGCTAATGGATTTACTGGATTAAAAGGTCATGTCAACCGCTGCCAACAGAAATTGCCAAGACTGGTATAACAAATTCTGATTTGGACCTCAGAGATGGAAGAAGTGCAATATGTGCCAGAGAAAATAGAGTTCAAGTGAGATGATGTCTTATTCCCTTTTTTCTTTTTTTTTTTTTTTTAGCAGGGGGGCAAATGAATCATGACTTTTTGGAGGTCACAGAATGGAAGAATGGCTGTTTATAAATATTTCCAAATAAAGATAATGAACAATAGAATACTGGATGAGGAGAAAAAGTTTACTGCCTTTCACTGTGCTCATATCTCAGCCAGCTGTTAGAGTGAAAGGCTTTAGAGAATCAAGTAATATTTCTTCAGTTGTGCCTTAAGTAACACTTGGAAATTTTATATTATGCATATAAATTACTTCATTTTCCTCACAAATGGTCATATTAATATGTAGCAGTACTTACATCAGTACTTTGGAGATGTGGGACTTGGAGTACTCATTAAATGGAAAAATGTTAACACTTTCCATCCATGTAGCTCTCTAAACATGTCTGCAGTTCAAATGTACAATTAAACCAGGCAGAGGAGGTGCCAAGCTGATAGTTTTGAAATGGTGGTTCTGCTGAGCTGCTGCCATGGTTGTACTCTAATGGGAGACAGCCTGGGAATACTGGGAAGTTTTCTTGCTCTGGCCTGGACTCACCCACAGTCACAGATCTTTTGGAACGTCCTGCTGCTTCTTGAACTCATCCTCAGGTCATGGACCCTTTGCCTTGAGTTCACATGGAGTTCCAGCCCATCCATTACAGCAGCACAGAAACAGTGCTGTTGTCAGAATGTTCCCAGGCACAGTTGAGTAAGATGATAAGTGGTACAGCAAGCAAAGACAGCAACGAACCAGCCACTACTGAGCACCAGACACTTTTGTACAGATGGCAAACAAGTCCCACGGCAAGCACAGGAGTCTGTCAACAGATAAACATTCTTAGCAGCTATAAATGTGATAAATGTGATCCAGCACAGCCCAGTCAAATCTGTTGTTACTTTGAAGCCTTCAAGCCTCACGTTGGATGCTGAAAAGAACATTTGCGGTTTAACACCAGAGGACAACTATGCTCCACAACAGTAAAGTGAGAAAACTTGTTGGTTGAGATCCAGACACTTTAACAGGTAAAGCAAAAGCTGCACACAAGCAAAGGAAAATGTGGAATTCATTCACCACATGGGCAGGCAGGTCTTCAGCCATCTCCAGGAAAGCAGGGCTCCATCCCCCGCAATGGTTACTTGAGAAGACAAATGCCATCACTACAAACGTCCCTGCCTTCCTCCTTCTTTCCTAGCTGAGCTTGATGCCACATGGTTTGGGGTATCCCTTTGGCCAGCGGGGGTGAGCTCTCCCAGCTTGTCCTCCCCCAGCTCCTTGTGCACTGCCAGCCTTCTCCCTGTGGGACGAGGGGCAGAAAGACCTTGGTTCTGTGTGAGCTCCGCCCAGCAATACCAAAACATCCCTGAATTGTCAAGGCTGTTTTCAGTACAAATGCAAAATACAGCCCCATACTAGCTCCTATGGAGAAAATTAACTCTACCCCAGCCAAAACCAGTATAATTTTATAGGGAAATAATAAGATTACTTTCTTTATAATGAAAATAATGATATAAGGTGCTAGATTTTTAAAGGCCCCGTGGGGTTTCTTCAAGCTTGGTGCCACCAGATTAACATGAGAACTTGTTGCACCAGCTACAGGTATTTCAAATGCAAAACCATGTTATTTCTTTCCTTGTGTTGCCTTTGTTTTCTCTGTAGTTTCATAATTCTCATTGAATTCAGTCATTTGGCTGATCGTAAATGCAATAATGATGTGTTATCTAGACACAGTAAGAAATAAGAAATGTGTTACATCAAAATTTCAAGCTACGATACTGCTGGAACCAATTTTTTTTTTTTGCATAACTTTATTGAACTTTAATACTGCCTTAAAATATTGTTACAATTAAAAGCAGTGTCTATCAGAATATGTTGACAATAGCTTTGTTTATTAAAGGAGCTATATATCTATTTCACAGTTGGATTTTTTTCACTTTAAAATCTACAATTTAACTGAGAAATTTCAACAGTCTGCTAAAAAAGGATGTCTTGCTTCTGAGGAAAGGAACTGCTGTTGTGGTGTTTTGCCTCTTTAGAATGCTTCTTTTCTAGAAGCAGCTCCCTACTTGAGATTATAATCTGATGCCAAACATAAGCCCAGTTTTAACTGTTAATAGACGAACTGGTATCAAAACAGTGGGAGCACAAACTGTCTGCTTTTCCAGTGTGGTACTTTTGAAGGGATGCTACGCATTTGTTGAAATGAAACTGTTGTTTATAAACTGATATAAAAGATTTTGCTACCGAACTAAAATATGGTGACCTGGAACTAGCATCATCTTTCTCACCAAAAATACATACTCTCATAAGGCATGTAGTGTGAGCTCTTAAAAATATCTTACGTTGATCATGAGTATGAAATATCAAACTGCTGAAAGCTTATGGTATTTTGCTCCTGCCCATGCCTATTCATTAGCTAAGATTCCTATTGTCCTCTCCTTTGTTTTCTGCAGTTACCTTGATATTATGAAACAATGTAGAATACATGGCACAGAGGAAGTGTAAAGGTAGAAGAACCAAACTGTTCTTTAGTGTTTATGTGAAGAAAACAAGACTTGAATGTGAAGAACAACTGAAGTTGTAGGAAGGAAATATAAAGCATGGGTATCTCTAGAAATCAGAAAGGAGAACAATAAAACCAAATCACTTCAGGGCTGATCATATAAGCTGATTAGTAACACTCTCTTGCAGTTACTCAGAAAAGATAAAACTAGAATTAAGAGACGTTAAAAATGGCAAGCTGTACTAATTTTATGAAGCTATTTAAATTTATTAAAGGAATGGTGAGTAGACCAATATTTACTTTTCTATTGTATTTGAAATGTAATTTTCTTCTTGACACTGATTGCAGCTCTCTTTTGCTGATTTGCAAAATTATGACTGTCCCTTGCCCTTTGTCCTAACTACACCACACTTTTATCTGAGATGGGGTAGTTTCTGCAGTCTGCACTAGAATTTGTTTAAAGTTGATTTGTGGAAAATTAATCTGAGGTACTGGAATGCAATGTTTAAGAGATTAGTCCTTCCAGTAGAGAGCAAAGCAAACAAAGCTATAAATACCACTCAAAAGTCATTACCAGTGCTTGTTAAAAACAATTCCAGAGAACATCAGAGGACAATAGCAAGAGCATATTCATAAAATACTAATCTACAAAATTTCAAAAACTGTGTTAATAGACTGCTAACATAGAAGAATTTTACACCACATAATTAGTACAAAATGCACAAAACCTAAAGCACATATTAAAACATACTAAATCTCAAGGGTTCTTATTTTATTGTTTCAAGTCTGAATCCTACATAACCTTGTAAAATTTTCATGCTTGCCCAGGTTTAGTCACTTGAGCATCACATGTGAAGATTTGTAAGGAAGGTTAAGTGTGGAAATAAATACATGTGGGCCTGATATGTTAGGGAAGGCAAGAAGGCAGGCACAGAAAATTTAGATTTCTTTATTGCTATTTATTGATTTCAGAGTTATAGAGCTTTTGACTATACTCTCCAGTAATACATATTGTCTCCAGGATTGTTGGGGTCTTTTATGCCTCAGGAAATCCTGCCTTGCACTATATTCACTTTCATTCTTTTCCTGCACACAGCCCTGCCTGGGTCTCCTCCACTTAGCAAAATACTTTACTGGTGCTCAAAAGGCTCCAGCACAGTTTGATTTTGTTCCTTTTCTAGAGAAGCAATTCCTTCATTGCCTGCCTGGAGCTACATTCCCTTAACTGAGCACATGGTTGACTTGACAGACGGTATGTCTGCTGGGTTAAACAAAATTCCTGGATTTTGAAGGTAATTCCACCATAAAATAAACTACCTGACAAGGTCTGAAAAGAACATATTTAATGATTTAATTGGGTTACATTAAATTCAGCACAGCTGCAAGTACGTATTAATTGTAAGCATTTTGCTTAACCACAGCAAAAATGGCAGATCAGAAGCTTTGACATACTATTTTCAGGTCTTGTGCTGATACAATTTGTGATCAGTATTTTATTTTCTGCCTTTATTTCTCTTTGCCAAGAATCCATGCCAAGTAATATTACCAAAATCTGCAGCCTCAAACTGCCATTTTCCCTGGACTTCAAGAATGATCTTTCTTCTTTCAGAGAAGAAATGCATCAGTTAAAGAACTTCTGAACTCCTTCAACCAGGATGAATTAAATGGCAGCAATTTAGAATAAGAATTTACCACTTAAAATGTGGTAACACACCAAAGTATCTCAACATCTATTTCTAACTGCTGTACTTGAACTTTCCACAAAGCAAAAACAATATTAATTGTTTTTATTATTTTCTTATCATTATTTATCATATTATCATTATTATATCTATTATTGTATTATTATTTTATTATCATTATTCATCAGGCAAGCAGAAAGCATGCCTGAATTTCACCCTTTCAGAAGTAACCTGACTATATCCAGAAAGGTCTGTACAGTTAGTTCTTTCTTTAGATACCAAGAAAAAAGTGCCATATTAGTTAAAAGAATAACTACTAACACTAAATTTGTTGCCCTTTGGCCAAAAAGGGCTCAAAGCCTTTTTTCAGTTCATTAGAATTGTTACCTGGTAGGGGGGAAAAACTGAGAAAGTGACTAAGGAGTACACCTGGAAAATATAAAAAACCCCAATTGTATGAGACTTTTGATATTGTAACAGCTGCAAAATATGTTCCCAGGAAAGTTGTCTTTATGCCACTTCCATGTGCTGTGACAGGAGAACAGGGCACTGGAAGGAGAACACGGTGAAACGAGTGCCTGCCGCATCCACCTGCGTGTGCAAGGTGCCAAAGGAACCCTTGTTTGCCATTCCCTGTAGCCAGTGTTTTAGCAGGAGAAGTGTTCAGCTCTGAGCATGGATTGAGGAGAGCTCGGAAAAGAGGAAAGCTGATAAGCAGTGAGGAAACCTCATGTTAGGGACAAGCTGATAAAATTGTGTGTGTTTGTTCTTTGAAGGGCACACAAAAGAATCCGGAGCAGAGGCACTGAACATGCAGTGAGGAAACAGAGTACCTGGTTTGTTCTTGTACTTTGTCATTCTGGACTGGCTGTCAAGCAGGGGCTTAAAAAAGATTTAAAGGCCATCATGAAGACAGGCTCCTTCCCCATACTCAGAGAAATTAACAATATTCATGGAACTTTCTTTTACCTGACCCAGAGTTCTTTAGTTGACAAAATTCATGCAAACAACAGTGATTTACTAAACCTTTTCCCTCAACCTGTTCAGTTTATTTATGCAAGCTATAAACATTTGAAGTAATTTAAGGGAAAAATTAATGTGTTTTTGCTTGGAGCTAAGTAACATGAATATTTATAACTGCCCTGTAACTCAATCACTATTTAATCCACTAACACCTACCTGTGAAGTCATGAGCCTGTTAGCAAGTCAGCTCTTGGGACAATGGAGTAGAGATAGCTTGAATTAAAGAGCCCTGAAGATTATTTTCACCCTTTACAGTGTTGGTATGAATTCTTAAAAGAAAAGAAGGAATGTTTCTTTTATGTTTTTGCAGTCTCAGCAGATCATGGTTGGTCATCTTCTGTCAAACACAATGAAAATGTTTCCATTTTTATTAAAATGCAATCTTTATCAATCAAGACTTCTGTCAGTCCATTAAATGTTAGCTGAAAGAGATACTTCACATTCATGTATTTTCTTCTCTGTTTTCACATGAAACCACAGGAACATTAAAAAAGAATCCCTTATGACATACAATGTTAAAATGCAAATGAAATAACAGAAAAAAAATTAGGTTGTTATTTGTGCTGAATGTGTATGACCTCACCCAGAAGTTCGATTGTTTTTCTGATAGACTGCATGTCCCAGACAGGTTTTATTAAACACTGTATGAGACTAAAAAGATTTACAGCCAAAGAAATATTTCAACTCAGGGAGGCTTTCCGCAAAACAAGACATTGCTCTGATCTCCTCCCTTCTGCTCTGATTCCTGCTGAGCTGGTTCAAATGCAGTCTGGCAACTCTGGTTAAAACCTTTTCTCTCCACTGCAATTGATCATATGCTGGTATTCAAACCTGCAGATTTATTTGTTAACAGAAAACCTTCACTTACATAGAGAATTCATGAAATGTGCAGCCAAGTAAAGATTTGGATGCTGTTTCATATCATGTTTTTCAAAACTAAAATTACAACCTTTAATTTTTTGTAAGATACATAATAGCATTTTAACTCTTCAGCTGTTGCATTTTGGTGTGTTTAGTAAAAATGTTTTCCTATATTCCATTTACTAGCATATCAATATAGCAATTTAATTAATTCTTAAATTCAGAGAAGCATTTAGATTGAAAAGACCTTTAAGATCATTGAGTCTAACTGTAAACCTAACACCGCCAAGTTTACTGCATTCTTAGCTGGTCTGAGACTATTTTGGTTTAAATCTTATGGTAACTGTCAGCTTCTTCACCCAAATTGGACCCCATCAGTGAAAGCTGTCATTTCTTGTTTAGTGTTCTTTATGTTCATCTTCAGTAGCAAGAGAAGGGCAGGCCTCTCCTGCTTGTAACAGTGCCAGTTACTGCACCAATTACAGTGCCAATTAACTGCACCAGTTACTGTGCACAGACACAACTGCAGAGGGAAAGGTGCACTCTGGATTTGAGACTTCAAGATATGCTTGGGCATGTGGACAGGACTTTTCTTGTTTGTTTTTACAGCTGGCTACTTAATCACAGATGTTTTTCTTGGAAAAAGGGAGCCTTTCAAAGGAACAAAATAAAAGGCAATTATCAGGATTTCACTGTGTGCTATACATTGGATTTAACTCCAACAGCATGCAATGTAGCTGCCTCCCGATTATTTCAGTACAACCACCTAATCTAAACCTTTGGGTTTTGTTTTAATGACACAACCTTATGGTAACCTACAATGTCTCATTGTAGCATAGAATAATCCAAAATAACAATTCCCCCAATGATGCAACACTTCAGTAATAAAATTTGTTCTTTGTAGTAAGGACAAATGCAGAGTTGCTCATGCAGTGTGACACTGAACAACCTACGTGACCAAGTGACCAATGTGTGGGGTGAGGACACTTGCAGGAGTCCAACCATAGTGTTTGTTGCACGAGATGACACTGATGACCCACCTTAACAAGTAACTTGGCCATCTCCTATAGTTTCAACATAAGCTGAGGTCTTCCACATTTTCCCATACTAGTGATGCTGAAGTAAAAATAACTCCCTGACCTCGAGTGTAATGTGACACACGAGGTTTAGTTTCCTTTATCCTCCAGCCTAAGCTCTAACACTAAAGCCCAAGCTCTTGCTTCACATAGTCTTCCAAACTCATGTAAAAATAAAGACAACAATGTCACCAATAAGTGATCATGTGTCATTAACTCAATGTTACTGGTATTCAGAATGTTCATCGCCTGTGGGATTTCAACTGAGAAAAAATAGTACTAAAAAACCTAGCAGTAAACTTTAATAAAAGTAAATACTTTCTTCTGCAACTAAAGTATACCCATAAGTGTCTGAAGCACAGCCTTCAGTGTTTTCAAAAGTTTGATTTATGGCACTTCACAGTATGTGTCTGGGAAGCTGAAAAGGCTTTTCGTAGTTCTGGGATCTTGCATAACTTGGGAAACTCTTGGTGGTTCTTAATTAGTCCGCTATGATTTGCTCTGTGGGACACTGTACACACCAAGTAATCAAGAGCCCAGTGGGAAACAAAGGAGAAAAGTACAAATCACTCACAAATAGCCTGCTGAGAAATAATTTCTGAAAATTTAGCAAAGTCAACCATCATTTTAATTTTAGGGCTGGATGCCTTCTGATAATAGCAAATAATGGATTTGAAGTTGGAACAACTATGCTGGCAGACAAAAGACTAAACCCATTAATAGGGCTATCCTATTTACTGCAAAGGCAAATGGACTGGCAACAAATCCCTACTCTTAAAGACTCTTTTAGCATTAAGATATTTTACATCTCAATTCTTAAGGCATATAATTTTTTATACTTTTGAAAATCTCCCTCATGGAACATGTAGCTTTGGGCAAGAACTTGAGTGAAAACTTCAAAGGTGTTCTGATCTTACATATGTGAAACAACATGATTTTCTTTCTTTTACAAGGCTTGCTAATTAGAACTTATTTGTCACTCTTCCTACATGTACACGACTGTTCCCCTTAGAGGCAAAATGTATGATATCAACATGCATTGGCATATTTGATTAGCACACACTGTGTAGAATCTATACAGAAACGTCTTTGAGATTATGTTTTGGAAAATTTTACTTTTAAAGGTAACCTAAATTTGCATCAAATGCAGCTACAGAATCCCCCAGAAGTCTGAAATTTCAGGGAATAAAGGTGCTCCTTACTTCTCTTCATCCAACAACTGTTCCTGCACTGGAAAGTATTTTGTTATTCTAAATTCTCTAAATAAAATAGCAATGAGCTTTTATTAAAGGTCCGAGTTTATTTGTATTGTACAAACATCTCGGGGTAATTCTGTAATTAAGAGAAAAGTAAAAAGAGTGCACTAAAAGCAAAGATGGGAGAGCGGGATCAGCAACTGATGGGGTTGTACTGTAACATGCTGCATTCAAAGTGGCTCTGCTGAGGAACATCTGGTTGTATTTAAATGGCAAAGTTTGGACTCAGCATGATAATACAAACGAAATGATGACATTGGCTTCAGCCTCTAGTAACCAGCTGCCTGCAAACAGAGTGTCAATGTAACTACTGCTGAGTATGATCAGAATCTTCTAAGCTTCCATACTCCTGTTTTTAACCAGAGAGAGAGAGACAGGTAACACAAGTTTATCAACAAAGGACTGACAATAATACAGGGGAATCCATAACAGAAAGGAACTTCACTGTTTTGAAGAAAGTCTGAGCAGCTGTATTAGGTGGCCAGAGTTACTTAAGATAAAAGAACAACCCAACTCAACAGATGTCTTTAAACTGTCTCATCCAAAAGAAATTTATTTAAGTGCTGTTGAACTGGGTTACAAACATTATAACTAAGGACTTCATATTCTTCAATCATAGTACCCACAAACTAATTTGGGACCTGAAACAAGAAAAAAATACTTATTCTTAAGATGCTATTTTTTACAGCTACAAATCCTCTTTAGTTTGTTTTTATACATAATCACTTTTAATAACCTTCAAAATAGACATGGACAAAGAGCATTATCTTTAAAAATCCCTGCAGTGTTATAAGACTTGTGAAACAATTATTTTAACTCCCATGTTGTTTTACAGGAAAATGAAGACTGTGATTCATTCACTCTCATTAATAAATAGCCAGATGCTCATGAAGTTAATTCAACATAGATAAGACAATCTGTATAATCAAAGGGTAGGGTCTCAAAGCTCAATGATTTAGTTGTCTAAAACATTAAGCCAAACCATCTGTTTTAAAACAAATGTATGTACAAGAGACTGTTTTTTCCAAATAAACACCCAAAATCGACAGAGAAAAACTTGACGTATTGCACATTCCTCTTGCAATAGAGAAGATCACATGAGCAAGAGAAACATAAAATAAAAATATAAAGTTTATGACATAAATCAAAATAGAGATAAAAAAGTTCTAGACATCTTTGAAGTTTATCTGAAGGTGGGGATATTTTTGCTGGCGTTTCTTTGCCCTCTTAGCAAACTTAACATTTGAAAACTTGTCCATGTTTTAGAAGATATCTATTCCCAGTTCTGCTTTGCAGCATGGACAGTACTGAACAAAAACAGCTTGCAATAATGTGTAACAAAGATATGTGCAAGCAAATAATACATTTTGATGAGAGTCAATAGGGCAGTGAAAAGAAAAAGGTAAGCAGAAAGGAAGCAGAATCAGATAGGACAAATAAAATTAAAAGATGTGATGTCAAAACTTATTTTACAGTCTGTTTAAAAAAATAACTAATAATAATCTTCAGAGTATTGAAATAACTGCAGCTGGACAAGACAAAGACATGCCACAGTTTCTGTTCCTTAAAGGGATATTTTCTACTACCTCCTCCGCTGCTCATAGCTTACTCCACGTTTGTACTTTTATGATTATGATAGTAAAAAAACAACCCTCATAAAAGTATTGTTTTCTGCCAGCTTAGTGAGCAGAATTGCCTTACAGAGGGGGCTGGGCAAGTGCCACAGCCGGTGAAATACTGAAGGCCACTGGAGTAGGAGGAGACATGCAGCTAGGAGCAGGGGAAGGTAAATATAGAAGACTAAATTTAGACCTCTCCTTTTAATTGCATAGCACTTTAGTGCTTGTAGTCACTCTCATTTGTAAGTCATGCTTACTCGGCTTAAACCACCTACTGCAGAAATTTGTACTATGAAAAGATGAAGAAAGGGCAAAAAAATATAAAAGGCAGGTAAGATAAAAAAGGGCAAAAAGGTAAAAAGGAAAAGGTACAGTAAAGGGCAAAGGATCAGTGAATTTGTTTTTGTAGACGAAGTCACTCAGCTTTAACCAAAGAAAATAAACAGATGCACTTACTTTATTTTTTAACTGATTCTGTTTCTTGAAATACATGGTTGATACTGTGTTTGTTGTTTGAAATTATTAAGGTTGAAAAACTGCAAAAAATAATTTCTGCTTTTAAGTACTTATAAAAATTGTCATTTTCTGGGATCTGGCTAAAGTCCCAGATTTACTGTCCTAAATAATTTCGTGACCCCTGTGAATAACTCCTATGTCCACAGAATGTACATTTCAAAATGAACATCAAAGTGGTGCCAGGACTCACTCTGTATGGTAGAATTTCAAAGGAACCAGCATAAACCATCAAACATATAACTGGAAGCAGTATTTCCATCTTAAGTTCCAAGCTGCAACAAGTACTACTTACATTTACACAGCACCCCTTCAGTGCTGACCCTTAAGGAGCTCAGTGCACGCTCATTCTTCCATGAATTAAGTGCATGAGCAACACATTCTTGGGGGACTTATGCTGTAAGGATATGCTTAAACTCACCAGAATGAACTTGTGAACAAGCTCAAAGCTGATGTATAAGGTTCCAAATTCACTTAGATTTGATAGCAGTTTTTACCTCGGTTTTGTCATGTTCTAAAAGCATTTACTGAATATCATGTGGATTTGGTTTCCCGTAATCCAATGCAATTTCAATTTGGTTTGTTCAGGGATATTTAATTGGTTTGTTCTTCAAGCTTTTTGAGTTGAATTACATTTTCTAAGATGTATCTACAGGGCAATATTAGTCAGACACAAAAAAGCAGATAGGGCAAAACTGACAGACTTATCCAAAACTCAGTATTTGATTTCATTAGCTGCAGGAGATAAGATCTTAACTTGATTAAATTTGTATCAGATAAAACCCTAGTGGAAACAAAATCTTTTTTAGCTGTATCTTAGCACTAGAGAATATACACTCCTGTATAAAGATAACTTACCGGTGGCCATTTATGGAGCAGCAGGGAAAAACCATACAATTTGTGTAATCTGTAACAAGAGAAGAAATAAAGGAGTCCAGACTTACATTTTGCTTCCATAGTAAAATGGAAAAAGTAATTTATAAAATATGACCCTTATCAAAATGAACAAAAATATCGATCTGGATGATTATTCTGAGGTTTGCTTCTGCTCACTTGCAAGCATTTCAGAACTATTGTCTAGCCTTATGATGCTGTCCCAGCTTGGACCTCTACAGTGTTTTAAGTTGTCATAATTAAGGTGGTGAATGTCTATTTCGAAACCCTCAAATTGGCACTTTTTCTTATAAATATTTTTCAAAGGTCTAAAGTAAAATATCATTCTCTATACTTCCAGTATATGCCTAATAATTTGTTTCCTATGCCTTGTCAGTTCTCACCTATTTCTTGTTCCTAAAGACAATTTTATAATTAGCTCACATGTTATGAGTCTGTTTTTTTGAGGAGTGAATGCTGCCTACAGTAGATTTGATCATGGGAGAGTTTAAAATCCAGTCTAGCAACAACTGAAATCAGCTGCATATTTTACATTCACACTCAATCCACTTCTTGATTAATGTGTGAGACGACTGCTGCAAACACCCATCTACCTGAAAATCCTGTACTACTGAACACAGGGCACTAGCACATTTGTAAAATGGCCAAACACTGTTAGCATCTAATGATTGCTTTCTGGTTCATATTATCTTTGCTCTCGTTTTCATATTGTAAGGATTTGGTTACATTATGGGGATGTCATCTATGTTTTTATCTTCTGTCAGAGCTGTATAAGTGGCTTAAAAAAAAGAAGTCGCCTATCAGGGCTGTTAAACTAACAGAAGGCAGCAGACTGGTTTTGTTAGCTGCTTTGCAACACTGTCAGTAGCTTTAGGAGGTAATAGATTTAGCATAGTTTGTGTTTGACAAAAGCCAAACAAAGAGTTGAGACAAACATAATTAAAGAGCTGAGGTGATCAGGCTCCTGCAAATGAGTTTGTTTTGCTATGGTGCTTTATAGTTTAAAAATGAAGTCCAATGTAATTATCTTCTTTATGTGCACTTAACAAGCCAACCTTTAACAAAAAAAAAACCAAAAAAAACCCCAAAAAAACAAAAAAAACCTTTCTTAATTAATTTTCACCCAAACACAATGTAATAAATATCTGGAGATATAGATGAGCGCAGCAGTTGCTTGGTAGCCTGATTGTCTCTGTGACAATGAAGGAAAACAACTCCTTGATAAAAGACACAACCTTTGAGAGAGGAAGCAGAATGGAAATCAGACATGCAAGCCTTGTGGCAATAGAACTGGATTCCACTATTGCATTTACTAGCACATTTATGGGTATTACAGTGCATAGTTTGCCTCTCCCTCTTGTTTTACAGTTTTATAATTTTTATTTGCCCCTAAGATTTTTACCCTCTTGAAAAACTCCACCTCTGACTTTTCTGTGTCAGATGGTAGATAATAACCTTGGAGCAGGGACGGGAGGAGTAATTAAATTGTTTAGTGAGACTATCCTGTCTCCTGATCCCTGTTGTCTTTCCAGGCACTGACCATCCCTTTTGCCACACAGGGACCAGCAAAAAGGCAACAAAAGAACATTAAGAGGGGGCTGCAGCCTCGGGTTCACTGATTTAGACAGGGTAAAATTATTAATCTGCTAAAGGAAGACAAGAAAGCTTTCATTACATCCCAGATAAATCTGCTGAATGGTCAATTCCTTACTATTATACTCAGGCACCATGGGGCACTTTTAATAACGATTCTGGGAAGTCCATTACATGTATTTTAATGGAGCCAAACTTTGGGTGTAGCTATGCCACTCTTGGAGGCTGGAACACACCAGTGGTACTGTTCTATTTTCATTTCCACATCCACTATGACTGGCGCATAGGACCTATGCAGCAGAAACCTAAGATGTCACCAGATTTTAGGGTTTTCACCCTCTCAGGCTCCTCAGTCTCGAGCCTGAGGGTCTTTCAGGAGGCTAACTCAATGCGGGTATAACTCATGTCGCTGTAACTTTGCGCAGCGTCCGCCGGGCTTCACAAGAGCTCCGTGTCCCCGAGGCCCTCAGGGAACGCGGGTGAGGGCAGGGCCCCCAGCGCGGGCAGGGAAAGGCGCCGCGCCGTACCGTCAGCGCTAGGGCTCTTCTCCTTCCTGCCCCCGCGGGAAAGGGGGAGGCTGGTCTCCCGCTCCGGCTGAGGCGGGGGAGGCGATCGCGGCTCTCCTCACCCACCGGTAGCGGAGGGGCCGACGCGAACTCCGCGGGGCAGGGGGGAGCTCCGGCCCTGCAAACACCTCCCGGCGCACCAGCGGGCGCCAGACGGTCCCGCGCAACCCCTGCGGAGCTGGTAGACTGCTTGCGGCTTCTCCCTCGGGGCGACCACTCGGGAGGTAGCGGATTTCTGCCGGGGAGGGGCGGGGAGGCGGCGGAGGCGGTGACGGAGGA
>VXBU01006800.1:340925-548234 GCA_013400315.1 Bombycilla garrulus | reverse complement strand
GGCGGGGCGGAGGGGCCGCCATCGCGTGTGGGCAGGCAACGGGCGGGGAGCATCCCGAGACAGCTCCGCGGGAGCGGAGGTAACGCGGTTCCAGCCGGTACAGCCCGGGTGGGGTTTCGGCTTCCTTTCCCCTTTCATTCAGCTCCCTTTACCTTGAGGGAAGGCGGGGAGGGAGCGGCCTCAGTTCAGGCACTGCCGGCGGCAGCGCCTGCTCTGCAGAGCATCTGGGGCGGCGGCTTTGGCGACGCGGGCTGCCGCAAGTGTGCGGTGGTGGCAAGATAAATGCCGTGTGTGTTTGGCTTTAAAGGGCGCCCCGACTGTGACAGCGCCCGTCTGAGGCGGGTGCCTGCAGCTACTTCCTTCCCGGGGCTGTCTAGAAGGCTTGAAATCTGTGTGAACCTCGCTGTTTTTATAAGGAGGAAGAGGGTCAGCTCCGCTTGTGGGGAGGGGGCGGCCTCCGAGGGTAGAAATGACACCTCTGCAAGTGACCCCTGCTCCTGCGGCGGGACCCCCTCAGGGGCTCAGGCGGCGGCGACAGCCCTGGGGTCATGCTTATGGCGACTCGAGGGTGGCTTTGCGAAGCCACGTGTTCCTTGGGTGCTTTTTGGTGGTGGGTGCAGGTAGTTATACCTGCTCTGTTAGCGAGCTATGGCAGGGCACTGAAGTGGGCTTAGCGAGACCCTCAAGCCAGCTCACCTTTGCTTGCTGGCGTTTATTAGTGATTTTGATTGTTTTACGTGTTTCAAAATGAAGCGTACAATCTGATCAGGTGCAGCCGTAAGTGCCACCTAAAGAGTACACATGGGTGTAGCATGTGTACTTTTGGCATTATTTCTCCTCCTTTCAAGAGGTTTTTGCTTTTCTGCTCCAGCATGAAAAATAAGGTGAATTACTTTAACAAACTCTACCTTTATTCTTTCTATCTTTACCTGGGGCTTATTGTATAAATTTCACCAGATGCTCCTCTCACTGCAGCGGCTTCATGCATTCCCAACCTAAATCAAGACTGATCAAAGTCCCTGTTGTGAGCTTACTTCTGTTTTTTTTCCTTGGAAATATGAAAATAATGAAAAATATGACAAAGTATGAAAATATTACTTACTACCATACTATAAACAATCAAGTGAAAAAATTGTCATAGTAACTTCTTTTTCATACCTTTTAACATGATAAACATACCTTGTCCTTTTTTTCTTAAAGTGCATTTTTATAACCAATTCTATTTGATCAAAAGTTTTTTGGTAGGTTTTGTTGGGTTTTTTTGTCCTAAAATTATAAATATATCTTTGTATATGCAAGCACAAAATACTTGGTTGAACATTAGATTTTTACACTGGGAATTGTTTTTGTTGCGTGGGTTTCCTGTCTGTTAAGTGTATGTATGGTAGGGCAGTGATCCTTCTCTCACCAAAAAAATAAATACATATCCTCAACAAACTCTAAGCCTTTCCCATGTAAATGTTCAGACTGTGAGGTGCTTAAATATATACATTGCAGTGCATAATAATTTCTGGGACTTACAGCCTTTGCTCTTTTGGTGCTTAGCTCCCTGAAGGTTTGATGCTGTTTGCATCAATAAAGAGCAATCTTGATTCTTGCTCTTAGGGCCAATCATTGTGTTCAGAAATAGGAGTCGTACATCTGGTATATGTGAATATCCAATTGTGTGTGTAAAGCTGTGTTACAATGAGAGTTGTTTTTTGCAGTCAAGACTAAGGAGGGCAGAAGCAAGAGCACCAGAAACCTTTGCTAATGAGTGGGTATTGTATAAAAGCACAGCAGACACAGTAAGCTTTTAGCAGTTTGGCACTTCACCTTGGTCATTGTATCACTTGCAGGTTCATCCCAAGTCGAACAAATGATGACTGTTCTGCTCAGTGGGAGAAAGGGGATCTTGGCAGATGGTTCCTCTTTCCCTTCCCATAAAGAAGGACCACCCTGTAATGCAATTTTAGTACATTGCTAATTGCATGTTAACCTTCATCAGCTCCTTTGGTACCTGACTGTGGTATGATAGGCCTTACCAGAAGGTGTATTTTTGGTGAAACAGAGAAGTGGTCCTAGTTTCAGGTCACTATCCTGGTTTCATATTATAGCTTTCTATACCAACAGCAGAGTCATTTCAGTAAACAAAAAAAAAATAAAAATCTGCATATATCAGCAAAAAGATTCCTCACAGCTGCAGTGATCAGCAAAAAAAAAAGAGTTGAAGACACTGTTGCACAAGGGTGAGTGATGAGGAAATCCACGTGTTGGTTAGCTTGTGTGAAGGCAGAGCCCTGCATTAGCCATAGCACTCATGTTGCTAGGCTTTGGCAGCGTTAGAGATTGTTCTGATAGTATTTTTAGCTGCAGTGTATTAGGATTATTGTATGTTAGAAAATGTATACTATTTGTCTCTGGTTCTTCTCCTCCAAGCCTCTCTTCTGTTTCCAGGGAAATAATGGTCTTGTGACAGAATAATGGATTTTAATATATGTGGTTTTTTTCTCTGACATAGCCTCAGTTTTCTCTAGTCTCTGCTTTCCCTATTTCTTGGTAAGTTTTTTTCTAATTGGTCAAACCTGCAGATTCTGATTCTGCTTAAGATCGAGGGAAATATTTGAAAGAAGAAACCTGCCAACAGTTTTGATTTTGTCAGAGGTGGTATAACACATCACGTGACTCAGGCAAATAAGCAATTCCTGACTTCAAGGCTTTAAAAGGCCTATAAAACAAACAAGACTAGAGAACAGAATGAAGTGTCAAATCTTCAGTGAGCTCTTGCACACACCTTCAAGCAAATCCTAGTTGTTGGCAGATTCCCAAAATTGGGAATAACAAAAGCAGGTTCGGAGGGGAAGAAGAACTGGGGGACAAAACAGGCTAGACTGAGAGATACTGTGATTGTTCTTTCCTGAGTGGAGATAGTAGGGCAAGAAACAGTCAAGGTCATCAGTAACAAAACTGTAAAGAACTGCAGTCACGTGCTGCTAATTGAGGTGGAGGCATTTAAACGGTGACTGAGTTTGTTGTCCCAGGTAATTAGATACACCTCTGAACTCCAGATCATGAGGTAAATCATGGTAACTCTCAGTGCAAAACTGGCTCTGTGTTAACACACCAGGTTTGTGTGATTTGAGTTATTCAATTGCTTAAATCATCAAATTGCATGAGCATTCCAAGTAATGTGTATGCTTCTGATCAGTTTGTGCTTTGGAAGGTGTTCAGGAGGAAAGGGGAATGATGATTAGGATGTGTGAGTAAGAAATCATCAAGCTGTGCAGTTACTACCAAAATGGCGTTTTACGTTCATGATCAATTCTTGACGTATTTACGCAGTTTTGTCCTTTTGCTGTAAGAGCTGAAAATGAACATGGCATGTTTTCAAATGGCAGATAGCTGCAGTATTCTTGTTTCTTCCGCTGACATTTGCGCAGGGTCAATTCCTTCTGAAAAACATTTGTGACTAGTGTCCTGTCCCAAGTTCTTTCCATGGAAATAAAAAGCCTCAGATATTTTTATGGGTCACGAATGTTCTTTTAAATCCACTTATTCCAGCCAAATTAGTCATGAAAACATTGCTTTGATTATTTGTTCTGCTGTTTTGCAGAGCTTTCTGGTGATTGCATTGTGTCTATAATTGATTAATGATTATATGCATTTACAGATAATAACTTCCTCTTGTAAAGCAAACAATCTTGGGACTTTATAGAGCACGTGTATTTTTGAAGACTGAGCTGTACTGCACTACTAACAGAAAGTCAGGCGGTAAGTGGTTGCAAATGAATTTAGCAAAAGATAGATGGAAGAATAAATAACAATAGAAACAGGTAACAACTGTTGCCGGTGTGATAAATTTACTTTAGCTTTTCCTTTGCAGTTTTGCTGACACTCCTCTTTAGAAACTGTGGGGATGCCTCTCTTCTAGTCAATTTAATTTTGTTGGAGGTGCCTCATTGAAATACTCAAGCTTTTGAGTTCTGAAATGGCAGTGATTAGTTTCTGGAAGTTTGAAAATTTTTTGTCTAACTATAAGTGTGAAATTTGATGTGTTCTGATGTATCTGTGATACTAGACATTGATTCATATAAATGATAAAATGTGTATTTAGTAATTAAGTATCTTTAAAGTGTTTATTTGGAGTATTGAGGGGAAAATAAACCAGAAGGCATCCAGCTAAACAGATTGAGGATCTCACTTTGCATTATTTAAAAGAACACAGTCTCTAAAGATTCATGCATTGAAGATGAATTACATATTTTCCAATAAAAAAATTGTAATCCATTTCAGTAGAAGTTACTTTTTTAATTGATTGAAAATAGTCTTTTTAATTTTCAAGTCTTCATTCTAGTTCAGGGATATCAGGTCAGATTTTCTGTGCTTTAGTTTACAGGTGTTGGCTTTATGATAAAGGAGGAGTATTCTCTCCAGAAAGGTGTGCCTGCAAGAGCTTGTTTGTTCATATGTTACTAGATGCACATGTAGTTTGGGTGACTGCGTGCTGACCTTTCAAAATTCCCATATTTAGTTTTTTTGCTCTCTCAGTTGACAAGTTTGTTGGAGTTAGAAAACCTTTTGTAAAATTAGTGTTAGCCCCAAAAAAAGCACAAAATCCACCTCACACTAGATTAGCTGCTTTATTCTAATTGACCTAGATTTTCAAATTTTTTTCTATTCTATAGTAAATGGCTGAAGTATACACTAAAGGTTTAATTAGGAGCAGGGCAAATGAATAGTCATGAAATTAGCTCTGGTAGATATGTAGGGCCTATTCTTTATGCAGCTGAAGCTTGTAATCTTAAACTTGTGTGAAATTAGTCTAATGGGTTTTATTCAGAATTATCAATGTCTTCCTGAGCTAAGAGCAGTAACTTGCTTTTGGAAGGTATGGGAGCGTATTCTGGAGACTTCAGAAAAAGGTGGCTCTTTTCCAGTCAGTCAGCTCTGAAGCAGAAGAAAAAGGTTCATTTCTGTGTCCTTAGATACTCTTAAATACAACTGCTGGTGGAGGAGTTTGGATTGAAACTACTGTGGGTTTCTATGTACAGTCTGTCCTCTTGGATAAGTGAATAATGAGGCAGTGAGATCTGGAAACACTTCTGGGAGGGAGTGAACTGTGGTGTCAATTAGATGTCAAGGCTTGGATCAAGGGCATTGTGCAGTGAGTTCCTGTGCCTGTGGCCCTTAGCAAGATCCCTCAGTACATTGAGAACATGTTACTAGATCACTCATAAATTACCTGGGTAAGCACAGTAGTTGGATTGGAACTTCCATCTTGGTCTTGTGGTGCTTCCTTATCTGTAACATCTCACTGTCCTTTCTGTTCTTCTGGCCTTCTCAAGATAGGAGTCCTTTAATTCTGTCCTTCCTATAGTTCTGTTTGTTTGTTTTCCTCATGGTAGAAGTTCCTCCTAAGTTATATAGAAATGTGTCTCTTGGTTTGTCTGTGTTGGGTCTGCTGTTCAAATGTGCATGAATTTGACTTTGTGTAAAAAAAAAAAAACAAACATGAAGTACCAAAAGAAAAAAACAATTCATACTTTTAAATCATAGGGTAAAAAGATGGAAAGAAGATCTTGCAAGAAAGTCCTGGGATAAAAAAATTTATAATGACTTCAGCTGTCTATATTTTGTTTTAGATTGTGATTTGGAGTCGTGGAGAATTCACAGTCTTTCCACAATGGCAGAAAGGACAGATTATACAAAATCACAAAATTCACTGGCTGAATACAGCCCCGTCAATAAATCAGAAAGGACAGATCCAAGTGGAACACAGGATGGAGACCAAAATACAATGCAACTGAAGAAAGAAATATCTTTAATAAATGGGATAAGCCTCATAGTAGGCAACATGATTGGTTCAGGTATCTTTGTCTCTCCCAAAGGAGTTCTCATCTACAGCAAATCTTATGGATTGTCTTTAATAATTTGGGCAGTTGGAGGGGTATTTTCAGTCTTTGGAGCTCTCTGCTATGCTGAACTTGGAACCACTATTACAAAGTCAGGAGCCAGCTATGCCTATATCTTGGAGTCTTTTGGGAGCTTCATTGCTTTTATTCGTTTGTGGACCTCGCTGCTAATTGTTGAACCAACTAGTCAGGCAATAATTGCCATCACCTTTGCTAACTACATAGTTCAGCCTTTCTTCCCTTCTTGTGACCCTCCCTACATGGCTTGTCGTCTCATAGCAGCTGCTTGTGAATGTAAGTATTTCTTGAAATTTACCATTGTAAGTTTTTATCCAGGGTATGTTTTATTAAAACGAATTGTACCCCCACTCAGAGTTGTTGCATACTGGATCTGCAGTGGTTTGAACATTTGAAAAGAATAATTCCAGCACGTCAGTAACTTGCAGGTGTTCAGTCAGTGAACAACCATTTTCTCATTTGGAAGCAGAGCAAGGTGTTGAACTCTTCCCAGCTTACTTACCTGGCAAAAATGGGGGTAAAAGTTGTTTTCCCTTGAGAGAGGTATTTTGAATCAAACCTCAGGATACTCTTGGTGTGGTCTTAAGAGCTATTGCAGAATGGCTCTTATGCTATAGATTGTGGTGTAATTTGGTTTGGAATAATTTCTCAATGGTTACATGGTTCAGTTACTACTCTGGTTTCAAAAAATCATTCATTCAAGATTATTCTTTATACTTGGGATTAACTGGAACATCAGTACAGCAATATGTGTGGTAAAGCTGTTTTGAAAAGTGGAAATTTTGCGTGCACATAAAATACTGAAATATTTGTATTCATATAGCCAGCTCTGTTAGTTAGTATAGAGGAACAGCTGCCCACACACTTCAAACTGTTCTACTGTATCAAAAGAAGGAAACTGTATGATTGAATTGTGTATGTCTTATTTAATTTAGGTGTTTCCTATTAAAAGTGTTTATATAGCTATTTTACATTTCCAGTAAACAGTGAAAACTATTTCAGCAAGTCTGTAGGGCAGTGCTTTTTGATGTACTGATCCCTAGCTTTGTGCTCTGGAGCCTGTCACCTGTATTAACATGATTTTGTATCAAGAAACTAACACAGAACTTGGAATCTTTTACTGCCAACAATATGCTGCAAGGATATGTGCTGCTTCTAGCCTTTTTGAGGCATCTTTTGGAAGAGCTGTAATGTTCCTTATGAGAGTTGTCTCTAAAGGATAAGAAAAGGGAAACAACAGAGCAGTAGCATGTACTTTGGATACACGCTGATTGCAGCTTCCCCTTCCATTTTTGTTATTTGTCACTGTTGTGAAAGCATTAACGTTCTGGTTGAGGTCCAGGTAGGGGGAAAAACAATTGCAAACTTCTTCCAGGAAATCTGTCAGTTTATCAGTTATGTTTTCTCCTTCTTTCCAAATGAGTGAAGGGCCTGTAATGTCATGTTCACATTCCTTAAACAGATATTGTCCCAAGGTATCTTGGCACAAATTCAAGAGTGTGGGAGAATCTGCTCTTCCTCTTAAGGTAACTCCTCACTCTGAGGGCAGTTAGCCCTTATAAAAAGAAGTTTATTAAAAAGCAAGAAATTAAGACATTAATTTCTAAAATTAAGTGATTCAATTAAAATTGTTATACAGTAGGTATAGAAAAACACTGTGATGTCCTCTACGTTTGCTGTTAATAAAGAGGATTTAGCACCTCTTTTTTTAGTGGAGACGCATGACAGCAGGATCACTCTCAGGCAGGTGGAACAATTTACTTTAACAGTCTGTTTTATGGTTCAAATGCTTGTTCTGCCCTGCTCTAAGTGTCAGTGCTTAGACTCACCCCTGCTGTACAACTTCATTTAGCTGTTAAAGCTTTAGATTCTCCCTGTCCTGGCACGGCTGGTGTTGTTTGTCACATCCTTCTGGATATGATTAATCCCTTAATAATGAAGCTGCTGGGAGTGGAAGTCTGCACATTGATTGGGTACAGAATGTGTGTGAGACTGGGTAGGTTTCTTGTGGGGTTTACTAATAGTAATAGCAATACTAGAGCTTGTGTGAGAACAGTCTTCGTGTTACACAGCATTACTTTGACAATAATTTTGGCAGTGGGGTATCATCTGGTGCAACAGAACTAAACTTGACAGTTCTCAGGAACTTGATGTGGCTAAACAATATCTAAGTTGAAGAAAACAGTGTTTTTAGCAAAAGAGAGATGTAGCTTATTCAGAATATTGATTATCTTTCTTTTTTTTTTTTTCCCTTATAAGGTATCAGAGTATTATTTCATCTGAAGTAAAGATCAAGCCTTAACTCACTAATAATAATTAATCCTAATGAAAGTTGCTTGAAAAAATCTGGCTGAAATTAACCCAGTGAGCAAATACTCCAGGCACTAATACTGAAGAACAGAGACTGAGCACAGTTGTTGTTTTTTCCTGAGGGTTCTTTGGGAGCTGCAGCAGTCCTGACTTTTGAAATTTGATACAACTGGGTTTTTTTTCCCCCTCATCTTACTGCACTCAGTTGAACCTCATCCAGCATGTCCAGACCAGCTGACATACTAGTGCCATACTTGTCTGATCATTACTTTTCTTTTGTTATCTTCTAAAAGTTACTGGTTTTGATTTGGTAGCTGTGCTAAATTCATTTTTATTTCAGTAGTGTCATGGTATTCTTGGATTATGGGAAAGCAAGTAATATATTACATCTTTTTGTTTAATTTTTATTTACTGCTACCTTAATCTTGAAACAATCAAGTTTAGTTTTTATTTATATGCGTATTTCAAAGATGCAGTACAAGAAAATTCTATGGAGATAGAAAGTACAGTAGTATATAACACTTTTTCGCAAGCTAGAGAAAAAAACCCGAGATCTGGGGGAAATACTGTTTCCAGTACAGAAGTTTCAACAATGTAATGATAACTTGGCTAAGAAAAATATGTACCAAGTTGGAATTTTGTTAAATAAAGAGAAGATACTGAATCCTATTCAGTACACAGCCCTTGAGTTCAGGCAGAGGTTGTCTGGCTCTCCACTTCAGAGAAAGGTAATGAATGCAGAAGCAAAATGTTGAGAGCCATTAGAACTGTCTGGGGGAAGTTGATCACGTAAGTTTAGTCAGCAATTACAAAATCTTTGTGAGACCTGGAAGTCTCATTCCCAGTTTCATTGCAATTTTGTGAAATAGGTCTGACTAGTTTATTTTGGGATAGAGGACTAAATACACTCAGACTACTCATTACTTCCTACTGGTTTGCATAAAAATCCAGACTACTGTTGTATTATCTGTAAGGCATATGCTCTTTAGAACCACAGAATGGTTTAGGTTGGAAGAGACCTTGAAGATCATCTCGTCCCTGTCTCCGACCCCCCCGCCATGGGCAGGGACACCTCCCACTGTCCCAGGTTGCTCCATGCCCTACCTAACCTGGCCTTGAACACTGCCAGCAATGGGGCACTCCCACCTTCTCTGGGCAGCCTGTGCCAGTGCTTCATGACTCTCACAAGGAAGAACTTCCTCATGACACCTGATCTAATCTGATCTAATCTACCTTCTTTCCAGTTAAAGCCTTACCCCTTGTCCTCTCAGTACATGCCCCTGTAAAATCGATACATTCCCACTTCATGATACAGTTCAGTACAACTGGAAAAGAGTATTGAATCACCTGTAACCGTACTTAGCATTGCTGCTACTCCTTGGATGTTGAACTTGTCCTCAACCTAATGACAAAGCATAAAAAAACCTTTTCAAACACTCATTTAATATGTTTGCCTAAAGGAATTTCTAGATAATCTTTCATTTATTAGAGCAGTATTGGTACATTGAAATGAATTATTTCATGTAGCAGTTTCTTTAGTTTCAGGGTAGTTGCAGGGTACAGCTGATGAGGAGTAACAATAAGAAAATGGGCATGTAATCGGAGAACAGGAAGGTGTTTCCTCCTGTCCGTTGAAACAGTGTTTAAAACATCTGTTTCCTGCTGTTTTGGTGGAACCAGTGTGTTTTCAGTACCTGTGTATTTGGCTTAGTTTAACCTAAGTATTCGTATAGCAAGTAAGTGCATATTTAGATTACAATTAAAAGCTTTGAAAAGTGAGTTAAACTGAGTTAAATTGTTCAAATAGTCTTTTCATTTTTCTTTTTTCTTCCTTCCTTAGGTCTTTTAACATTTATAAACTGTGCCTACGTTAAGTGGGGCACACGTGTGCAGGATATATTCACTTACGCTAAAGTTGCTGCTCTTATTGCCATCATCATCACCGGTCTGATTCAAATATTCCAGGGTAAGCTTGTAAAATTAAAGCAAAAGTTTGTGTTTATCAATTAAACTGAGTGACTTTTCTGAAGGCTGTAAACTACTTCTGTATGTTTTATGAAATGCCTCAGTAAAAAAAAGTATAATACAGCCACCTTGAAAATACCAGTAATACCAATGTTAGGCATTGTCATAAAACTGTGTTGTGAGATATCCATCCTATCTCAGTAGACTTTGAACTTGGTAAAAGAAGGTAATCCATTGCTCAGCAATGTTGTGTTATTTACAGCCTGCAGTACAGAATTAAAAAGGAGGAGAAAACAGCAATACTTAGAGGTGGCAAAATACAGTGGGAGTGGTGAAAGTTATTGATTTCTCTAAGGAATTTGCTACTTTACAGTGAGATCAACTGAATATTTTTTTTCCTAAATGCATCTGCAGTCTGAAAGTGTCTGAACTTAAAGCACAAACGTGCTAAGAATATGTAGGTAGATTTGTGAAGCTACAGCTCTGTTTTTGCTGAAAGCTGAATTCTGTTACAGCTGTTGAGAATTACAAAGTGTGTGTGTTGGCCATTGCACTTTCAGGTTTAGAGAAATTCTGAACTTAGTTTTGTTCTTAGCCCTTCATTTGGGAAGAATTTGTTGGTGTGTTAGCTTAAGAAAATAATCTTGCTTTCAAAGCTGCCATGAAAGTCTGTCTTTCCCTGGCAATCTGACAATTTGTGTCCTTTGCTCTAACTGGTTATTACTGAGAGTTCATGAGCAAGGTAATTACTGTGAACCAGTCAAGAATATGCATATGTGAGCACCAGGTTTAATCCTTAGCACATCTGCCCATCCCTTGTTTCGTAGATACTGAGTTTGTTCACAAATAATTTCCTTGACATTATCTCCTTTTTCTGTTCCTAACTCAGCAGTTACTCCATCTGTGTCTGTGCCAAGGGAGTAGCAATATCTGATTGGGATGAAAAGTAGAGAAGAGAAATAAATAAAGATATTTTAGCAGTTTTAATGGAGTCTAAACACTTCAGGATGCATAGCATAAGGCATGTTGTGGAGTTACACAGTAACTTGCCTTTCCATTCTTGGTGGTTTTATGTGTGTTTATATATATTCTGAATGTATAAACTGTGACTGATGAACTTGACTTGCTTAAAGTCAAAAGATGGCACAAGTTTTCACAAATACTGGTCCAAAAAACATACATACACTTTTAGCTTGGGAAATTTTTGTCTTAAAAGTAATACTTTATTGTCTGTTAATTTTTCTCAGTTTTCTATTTTTACTAGCAAAACCTTAAACACCCATATAGGTGTTTGTGTGGGGTTTTCTTGTCGTAGTTATCTAAAGTCATCTGTAATCTTTCTTTTCTGCATAGGCAAAATGTTTGAAAATTTAAAAGGTTATAGAAGAATAGAGTGGGTTATTTTCTAAATATATGTTATAAACCCCCACACTTAACCTGAGTACTGTCAGTGCCAGTTGTTTATAGTCTGACCTTTATGTTCCTGAACTTCTTGTGCCACTGTGGACAAACCAGGTGTTTAATTGTAGAACAATATCATACACTCCCAATAATTTTTAGTAATTTTAAGTGCCATGCTTATTCTCATGGCTAAAACATGGAGTAGAATGAGAAAAAAATGTCATAATAAGCAGATTTCAAGGAATTAGGGTTTCTGAGGTGTTTTTGTAATTGTGTGCCGCATGGAAAAATATTACTTACTGTATTTTATTATCCTGTCCTTCATTGCATCTTTACCACACAGGACATACATCGCACTTTAAGAACTCTTTTGAGGGATCCTCCTCTGATATTGGAGAAATCTCCCTTGCATTGTATTCTGCCTTGTTTTCTTACTCTGGTTGGGATACACTCAATTATGTAACAGAAGAAATCAAAAACCCAGAAAGGTAAATGATCTGAGCTTTCTAAATGTGGGTGGTTCCCAGGTTGCTGGATTTGTGGCTGTTATTCACTAATCAATTCTGAGCTTACACAGAAATGAGTAGAAGTGCTCTACTGGTGAGGCTGTGGACGGCCATTAGCAAAGATTTAGTAAACTCCATTAAAAGTGAAACAGAAATTAAAACATGAAAACAGATACATGTAGATGATTGCAGGATGCTGTATTCAGTGCTAGATAAGCTTTTCAAGATATTATTACTGTTTGTTATAATAGGTGTCATTGTTGCAGTGGAACAGGTACCTAAGTGTTGTCTGTGTTTAATAAGAATATTAAGATTTTCCATGAATTTATGCTCCAAAAGTGTCACTGGCTAATCTTGCCCAGTTCTGAGTCTGTAAGCGGACGCCTTAAAAAGGAATCCTCTTTGATAATTTTTGCAGCTAATTAGAAGCAATAGCTCAAATTGCTATAGCTGAATGATAAAGAATGAATGAAATGGGTTTTTTTTTGTTCTCCCAACTGATTTTGACTTTCACAGTTTATTCTCTTCTATGTTGGATGTTGAATTTTATGCTGAGCATTTATCTATAACCAGGAAAGTTATCTATTAAAATAGTAGATAAATACTTTAACTCTAAAAAAATCCTAGGTATTTTTAGTTAGATTGAATTCCAGATTGACAGTTTGTATCTTTAAATCCTCTTGCAAAGAATTGATACACATATTCAGAAGACATATGCTTTGTATTTTCATCAGTCATTTGGTCCTTCAAATCACATTTTTTTCTGCTGAAAAGTTTATTTTTTGAGTATTGTTGCAATGTCTTTTCTTCTTTTTAAAGTTAGTATAGTCTTCTCTGTTATCAGTTTAATAGCGCTTCTATTAGATATATTGTTTTGAAAAACAATTTTTCTC
Source organism: Bombycilla garrulus (assembly GCA_013400315.1). Lineage (NCBI taxonomy): Eukaryota > Metazoa > Chordata > Aves > Passeriformes > Bombycillidae > Bombycilla > Bombycilla garrulus. The sequence goes on along the minus strand of VXBU01006800.1, from coordinate 535,250 downwards.
ACAGGATATTGAGCTGATGAAATTTTCTTCATAAGCATTTGCTCTAGTTAGTCATCAGTGCCTAATACAAGCTTCATTCTTAGTAGAATGGTAGCTAGTAAAGTGAACTTCAAATTTCACCTTTCTGCATTGACAGTTCTTGGGAATAATGAGGCATTCCAGACTTCTACAAAATACTATAAGAATTACATATTTTTCATGTTCACTTGATTGGTAGTGCTTTCATGCTTGTCCACCCAGAAGTTGCAGTCCACAAATTACATTTGACATTGCCCCTTGGCATTAATCTTGGATGATGCAAACTCCTTAAAATGTTATTTCAGAGTTTTTTACATTGTGTAATATTTCTAAATTAAATTCACAGTTTTCTGCTTTTTCTTTTCTGTACGGGGATTCACAGGTCTCTTACTCTGAATGTGCAACCTGAAAGAAGAGTCAGAGCTCCCAGTTACTAATTTACTGGTTTTTGTGGAGGATTGTGGAGTATGTTTGCTTTTTTGCTTCCATGGCAGCAGACAGAAACAGCTGGACTTCTGGGCCTCAGGAAGTTTTTGAGGAAACTTGCAAAGTTTTAGTCAGNTGTTTTTGTTTTTGTTTTTTTTGTTTTTGTTTTTGTTATTGAAAACAATGTTCATGGCAAATACACATCATTGTCATCCTGCTGTGTTTGATTTCAAACTGGGCAAATATGAGAATAACACCCTCAATTCTGCTTCCCTTTGTGAAACGTTTAAATATTCCAGTGAGGTTTGAGGAAAGAATAAGACTGAGAAAAACCAAAGTCTATCATTAAAAATGTGTTTCTGCTCTGTAGTTTCTTTCTGTGGAAAAGAACTTTGCGTGCTCAGGGCTGAGTTTATCTCACAGTTAACTCTTATCTGCTCACATCTGAAGCAGTGTTTTCCTGTTACTCTTGACTTTTTTTTCTGTGTAGGTTTCTAGACACGTGTTTGCTAGTAAGATACACCACATTTAAGGCTCAATGCTGTTCAGCAATTTTAGATCTGCATCTCTGTTGTGCAGCCCAGTTAGTTTATTCTCTGCAGTGGTGAGGGCAGATGAGAAGAGCAGGGGTTTGGTTTAATAAATCTCCCAGCATCAGTTCCAGAAGAAAATGCTGTAAGGGACAGCCCCATTCCCCAGGGAGAAGAAGTGCAGTACCTCAGAGCTCTGCCTCTTTGGGTTCTAATTGTAATTTACATGGATATTAGGAAATAATTTAAAGCATGTAAGTTTGAAGGCTGTTACTACAGATATGGAAACCTTGAAGTTAGAGTATTTGAAGAGCAGTTGCAGAGAATCTCTTTTTACTCATAATTTAGGTTTTAAGTTATTATAAAAATCAGATTTTTTTCCAGTCTTCTATATTAGAATTTCTAGTTGCAAAAGAAACCAAACTCCGATTCTAGAGATACATTTTTTGAAATCTTTATGCTGGCTTTATCACTTTTCTGTCTATTTTAAATGATACAATAAATAAATATCTTTAATCTTTTACTAATGGAATTTTTCTTTTTCTGCAGTTGTGGGTTTTGGAGTTTTGGTTTTTTTTGTCTTACAGGAACTTGCCCCTGGCTATTGCAGTGTCTATGCCAATTGTGACCACTATCTATATTATGACCAATGTGGCTTACTATACAGTGCTGGATGCTCCTGCTGTTCTTGCTAGTGATGCTGTGGCAGTGGTAAGTTGACCAGGTGTTACAAGTGTTTGAGAGTGCTTAAGAAATCATTGGTAAGGGTATGAGCAAAAACCAGATTCAATATTAAGCAACAGTGCACTAAATTCATTGGCAAGATTCACTGTACTTACAGGATAGTTAAGGCACACCAAGGAAAAACAAGAAACAACAAACAACAACAAACCCAAATACAATCCAGGCAGTCAAAACAGAAGTGAACCGAGAACTATCTAGGTGTATGTGTGAGTGTGACTAAAGGATAGTGAGAGCAAGGACAAAAAGGAATGCAGCCTTAAAGCTTAACACTCAGACATAACAGCACTTTAACTTTATGCCTTAAGCTTCAGTTACAGCTTAACGTTAACAATTTAACAGCCTAATAGTACTTAGCAGCACTTAGCCTAACTTCTAAGTTGAACTCAGTAGCTTAACAAAAGAGCAACACTTAGCAGCATTCTACTTAGCTTATGACTTATACTTACTTACAGATCTAACTTACTGAGATATCTAAGGTACTGAAACATCTAAGAAAGCGGTATTTCTCTCAGGTTTGTTATAGCATGTGTGCACATTTATGCACCCAGACAGAATGAGTCAGTGCAAGTATGGTACCTATAAAAAATTCCTCTCAGAGGTCTGTGAAATACTCACTTCAGATGCCTTTGCATCTCCCAGCAATTTTCCTTCTGCATCTTCCCAGGGAAAGGGTCAGGCCTCAAGGATTTATTTAATCCAGACAAATCTAAAAGCCAATACACAATCCACTGTCTGTCCTGCTTTCTGCAAAGCAACACAGGTTTTTCCCTAACAAAATTTGGAAAATACACTCCTTTGATAGCAATGAAATTTTCCAATCCAGCCTATTCCCTAAGAGCATTCTGTGCCTGCTCTACTGCTCCTACTGCTTGTCCTCACAAAGGTTTGTATAGCTGGATGGTGAATGGGATCAGGAAAAGTGACCCATCCTGGGACACTGGGGGAGTGATTCCCTGGGGGCCTGCCCAATCGAAGTTCCTGAACACAGCAAGTGACAGCACTGCAGCAGCACTGGTGGCCAGATAAAGGAAGGGAAATCAATGCCTGAACCTTACTGCACATGTAAAACCCAGGCCTAAATTATTGTGATTTTTATATACACTTTATTTAGTTGTTCTTTGAGATTGTTTTTTTTACCAAGAGTGAGTATATATTTATCTTTGAGTCCATGTATATATTTGTGCATATATACATACTGTGCAGCTTGACATGAAACTATAGTAATCAGAACTGGACAGATCAGGTTTTCCTCTCTACTATGGGATGTATCTGAATATGGAGTAGAAAACAGGAAGACCTTAGTCAATCTAATTGCATACAGAGATACTGAGTGACCAGGAAAAGAATGAAAAATATGTTTGTGAGTACCAAAGTTATTTTAGATGTTTTACTTGTGTTTTACTTGTGTTTTAAATTTAATGGAACTTTAAAGAATGTTACAGATTTCTGGAAATCTAAACATTTAAATTTTCACTGTATCTCAAGTTTGTCAAATACCTGAATTTAAAAGCCGAACTAATGTTCTGTCTAAAGGCATTTTTGCTGGGATGTTTCATCAGCTGGCAAACAATGCTCTTCTGATTGCTACTACTTCCATTCCTTTTAGAATGCTTAGGTGAAAGTGCAGCTGAAATTTAATACTTAACACGTGAGCTATTGAAGGTTCCTTCTCACTGAGATGAACAATTGCCCAGTTTAAACCGACTTTAAACTTGATCTACTAAGTCATTAGCAAAGTGTGTGGGCCTCTGGAAGGATGTCTGTACAATGGAGGAATTGACGCTGAGGATGTGACACGTGCAGGACTTGTACTTTTCATTATGTGCAAAGTGAGGTTGGGTTGCACTAGGAGAGTGCAGCACGTGTGCTCTTGTAGTTCATCTTCTAATTTAGCCTGTTCTGAAAGGGGAGCTCCTTTTCGTGCTGAAGCTAAACAGTGTAAACCAAAAAGCATTAAGTGGCAGTAATTTGGAGAATTGCTTCCAAAGTGCACTTGCAGTTCAAGTTAAAATACTTAATGGGGGGAGGAGAGGGGAAGAGCTAATGGCTGTATTTGAAAACCCTCCTGTAATACAGAAATGTAAAAATCTTTATGGTGAGATTTCTCTGGGTGGTGGAAGAGGGTCTTATCCTCAGTGGAATCTTTAAGAAGACTTAAGGCATTGTATTCAGTGGTCGAATGAAGAAAAGAGGTGAGAATTAAGCAATTCAAAAAAATCTGATGAAAATGAGCCCCTTTCATCTGCTTGGATATTGTACATGTGATACAAGACACAGATTACTTATTATCTTTATGTATTTCGTGAAAGTTGGTGTAGAGTGAAAATTAATGAATTTTTAAATAAACATGGTAGTAATATTGCTTCATTTTAGAGTCACTGGTGTAGTCAAGCAGCAGTTACATTTCATCCTCCTTGTTGCTATATTGGGAAGAAATGAAGTAGCTTTCTCCTTTTCAGTAAAGAGGCTTTGAGCTGTAAAGGGAGGGAGTGAAGTAATTTCCAGTTTCGGAATGGACTAAAATTTCTGAATAAAAGAAGTATGAGTGTATCTTTCCACATCACTTCGTGTGCTGTTTTTCTTGGTGGCTGTGAGGCAAAAGAAATCATACCAAGGGATTATATGGGGGAAAAAATGATAAAATATCCTCCTTTTACATCACAATTGGCTTCATGTGGTGTAGTCCCAAAGTTTGGGCTAAGAAACTGATCTTTTAAAGCTTTTTTGTTGAAGAAATTTAAGTGATACAGCAAGGGCTAGCTAAAAAGTTCTGCAAATGTTCTTCAGATGGTTGCTGATCATGTCAAAGCACTCACTTTTTTATTGATTCCTGTCAGAGTTTCACAGTTGACTTCTGTTTTACCTCCTTATGCAAACCATCGCAACCTTTTAAGCTTTTAAGTTTTATGCATATGAAAATTACTCTGTAGCACAAACACAAAGAAGAGCAGACGTTTTATCTCTCACTGTCACTGAACAACATCTTTTTGTTGTTTGGGACTACTACTGTGGTTTTTGTTTGTGAAAGTGGCAGCTGGCTCCGCAGGCACTTTCTGAGCTGTTTGTCTCTTGACAGGAAACAGACTTGTTTCCTGTCTTTGATCATGTCTGTTGATCTTGATTGAGTTCCTTCAATAGGTGATATTTGGCAGCACTCTTCTTTTACTTGGAAGAGCTAAAACTGATGGAAGCAAACAGTTGGTTGTCCTGCATAGCCAGCTGTCATCTTTCTTGGATCCGTACAACTTTGTCAGTACACTGGGGATAAAGATGACTTCAGTTGCATGTTTGAATATCTTCTGGTAAGTCCAGTGTAGATCAATGAATTCACCCTGGTGCTCTTGTATTCCGGAGCAGGCTTGCTTTGCTTTGCCATGCTCCCTCAATGAACTGGAATGTGGGAGGCTGTGTGTTTTAGCTGTTTTATTCTGCTTTGGGGTATGGTTGAATAAATGTTGAGTATCTTTTTTTCTAACTGAATTCAAACAGAAAGTTTTGAGTTCTTCTTAGACCTTTTAGGTACTACTTCTCTTCCTTCATTGGCTTCACTGGCTTCTTTTCTGAAGAGGAAAATCTGCTTGTCCTTACCCATCAGTGTCATCAGTTGCTCTTCTTTGCTTGCATGGGCACTTCCCAGTAAGGTTTCTTTGGATGAAAAGCACCTTACAACTGAAGAACTCTTCATTAGGGGCAGGCAGTTGCTTTTGGAGGGGGCAGTTGCTTTTTTTCAGTAAGTTATTTGCCTTCTTTCTCAGAGCTAGCTGTAGTTCACTGCCAATGCAACACTCCTGATGCCAGCTACGTGGAAGTTCTCTGGCTTTGGAGTCCAAGCTGAGCTGAACTTGCCAATGCTATATTATATTTTCAGTATGAGACAAGTATAAGACTAGGAAAACCCTGAAGCCTTGTTCTACAGCTAGCTATGAGAGATGCTAAGAAGAGGATAAACAGCTGAGAAGGTTTAGATCAAACATCTTCAGCACCTCCATGAAAATATAAATGGAACTGTTTTACTCTTGGAGCTGCAATTGGAAATTTTAGTGTGGGCTGTACAGAAGAGACATCTTCCATGCAAGTAGGAATGCAGTATATTTATACAGCAGAGTGATGCTGGTTTTCTTGCTGTAAGATCATATTCAGTGACCTAAAAATGGAGTGGGAATTTCATGGACCTTTTACTGCTCTGGTACCTTTTTTCCCAGTAAAGGTGTTGGCAATAATATAAGGAGAGAATTATGTCTGTCTGAGTAGGATTGATCAACAGCATGGTAATTGAAATGAGAATTACACATTTAAATTGTTTTCTTTTGCACCTTTACAATTTTCTGGGTTTGGCTGATGTGCACTCCTTCCTTTCTTTTAATACATTTGACATTAAATATAATTTGGTCAGTGGGGAGAGATGTCATACAGTAGCCTGACAATATAATCTATGGCAGTGGGAGAAAAGTTCTGCTCAGGTGCTTTGCACGTGCAGTTTCCTGATTGCCATAAATCAAGAGTTTGTTTCTGTTAGGCAATAGCACTTTAGGGTCCTCAGAAGCTCAAAATTAAGAAAACATACTGTAGTTCTGACTGCCAGATCTTCCTGTAATGTGTGAACGTATTTATACTTCACCTCAGCGGAAATGTCAAAGTGGAATTAATTGTGTTTCCAAAATACCAGTCAGATCACTCATATGCATTTATCTATTTATTTATTTATTTATTTTTAAAAGCCCCTTACTTTTTATAGCCCCTGATTTTCAAGGCAAGAATGTTAATAGAACTTGGTCTGGAAAAGCCCCTGGGCAGTAGGATAGTGAAAAGATTTACATGAAGAGACTCTGTAAATGCCTTTTAAACTTTTCTAATAGAAACACCTCATAATCTTTTGAGTATTTTTGGTGTAAGTTTCTTATTCATGTTAGGCTCCATTTTCTTTGCATTTCTCCATTGTCCCTCCAATCGATACTGTTTGGTGCTTTGCCAGGCTCACATGTGCTTGTGGCTCTGTATGCTCTCAGTGTAGTCTGAGATTTCTCATGTGCCTCTAAGTGCACTTCTGGTTTGCAGCTAAGTATGATGAAACAGTTCTCATCTTGTGATTTGTAATAAGATGTGGGTCTTGATACTCATCTGTGTGCCTGAATTACTGAGTGTGAGGCAGTACCTTGTGTATTTTGTTGTGGCAGCTCTTGGTGCTGGAATTTCTGCTGCTTTTAGGTCAACCTGTTTGTACAGAACTGTTGTTTGGACCTTTAAAAGGACAAACAAGTGTTCTTACAGACTGTTCAGAATGTACCAGCTGATGATCATGAGATCAAACTAACCCAAGACAAAAATAAAATGTAGTTTAATCAGTCATTTGTGCCTTGGAACAAAGCTGTAATTCATTTTTTGACCATTCTTCTGGGAGTAATGTAACATTTTAGTTATGATGAAATAGGGCAGTTCAGCTGAGAATTGCATGGCTGGGAAAGCCTCTTCCTTCATTATTATTTCCTGATGATGGTTTTAAAAAAAAAATCAAAACTAAAGGGAACGATTCCAGGTGCATGTCTAGTGTGCGCATGTGTCTCTGTGTACCCTACGTATTCAGTGGATGGGAGGGCATAAAAAAACTTTATCGGTAATTGCAAGTTTTACATCAGCAGTTCTCTGAATTCTTTGTCTCCAAGCTGTTAGAAGCAGTTATAGTTCAAGTCTGGACTACAGGACTTGTCAGACTATAGCAGAGATGACAATTTAATCTCTTAATCCTTCTTGCTCTTTAGACTTTCTCAGAAGAATCCTGAGATGATATCCATCCCCATAGTGGTGACTTTCTCCTGTTATGGTGGACTAAATGTTTCTGCTTATAGCTGCCTCCAGGTAGGCTCCTCTGTCATCCTCCACATACCTTTGTGAATGCTCCATTCTTTCCTCCATTGCCAGCTCATTTGTTTTTGTAAATGCACTTCACAACTCCCAGAAGTAGTGGTAGTTAAAGTAGAACTGGTAAAAGCTCACCTCAGAGCCCAGGTCTGGCTCATTTGTGGAGGATCCATGGTTTTACAATTGTGGTTTTAGCAGAAAGCAGCCACTAACTCTTCTACTTCCTCCTCCCTTCCCTTCTTGGTGCAGTGCACTCAGTGTGTGTCCTTGATAACTTGATTTCGTGTTGTACTTTCCTCTGCCCTGCCTTCTTATGCAAAATAATCCTTTGATACGCATGCAGTGAATGTTTGTTGTGGCCGCTTTTACTTCAGGAGCTCTTTTAGCAAGAAACACAGTGGAGATCTTTGGGTTTGTCTTTGTTCACAAGAGACTTAGAGAAGAGCTTTAGAGAAGCTGAGCTTTAGAGAAGACGTTTCTTTGCGTCTGTTGAAAGGAGGTTATTGAAGGATTTATAAATTTGTACTCGATGTCTGAGTAGTGGTAATGAACTTGGCTGATTTTTGTCATAAATGAAGGTGAAACCCTGTCAGAAAACACTTGCCTAAAGGCAGGTGGGTCATTATGTTCTTGTTAAACTGGTTAATAGCAATAGATAGATTAGCCAAACTTTAGGTATCTTTCAACTTTGTTTTGCTGAAAGATAATTTTGCAGGCAAATAGATCTACTTGGCAGACCAAGCTGAACTTCTTTTAGATGATTCTCAATTGAAATAATGCTTTGTATTGCCTCACCTCAAGTTTAGCTCTTGAGGTTTCTCCACCCTTTGCTCTGTCAGGAATCCCAACTACAGCATTAGAAAGTGCATTGGAAGTGACAGTGTTTGGTAGAGGTTGTCACTACATGACTCTTTTGAAGAGTCTGACTCTTACAGCTCTAGGGAAATCACTTATTTAGGCTTTGAGCTGGATCAACAGGTGATGTAGAACATAGCCTGCATCCAGAGTATATTGAATCTATAGCATTTTCATCTGTATATAGTTTGTGGATTTTACTGTTCCTATGAATGATTGTTGTTTTCCAAGATGCATGAAATAGTATTAGCTTATCCTGGAACAACTGGATACACCTTAGAGGGTGGAAATAGCCTTTGACTTAGTCCTGCACCTGTCATTCACACTGGCCCATTACCAGATGTTTCAAAAGGAAATGGAAAATGCTTGCAAAGAACATCTTTGGAGGGAGTAAAAGTCTCCAAATGATATATTAGCTAATGTGCATCCTTGGGTATAAGATTACATTCATAGGTTTTTTTTCTCTCTTCTTTAGCTTCAGCTGTTAATACTGCTTATCTAAATGCTTACCCTTTAGGCAATTTTACTAAACATCTTAATTCTCTAACATCTTGTTCTGTATCTTAACTTTATATATAAAACCAAAAAATCCTCCAGTAGTTTTAGTCTGGTAATTTCACTTATTGTTTGGCTTTAGAAATCAGGAGTTCAGGTTTAAACATTACATTAAAATATTACAGCAAATGCTTATTAGAATTTTCATCTTGTCTTCATTCTTGTTCTGAAAAAATTGTCTTAACTCATTGACTGGATCATATAAATTACATTCTGCTTCAGGGGACTGGGTTTCTCAGAGCTACGTTTAGATGCAATAAGGATCTGAGAGAAGCACTTTGAGTTCTAGGAATTATTTAGTCTTGAGCAGAAGAAATCTTTTAAATACAATAATGTAAATTATTAGTTGCAGTTTCAGTTGGCTAAAAATGTAATCCATGGTATACAGAACACATTTCTTATGGAATGGTCTTCTACTAAATTGATGTTCTGATTTCAGCATGAAATAGAATACATACATGGACTAGTTCTTTAATACTTTTCTTGTGTTACTTTTTATAATATCTGTAGGAATCTGTGTGTATTTTTCCACCCCTGTGTTGAAGCTCTGTTTTGAGGGAAGCTGTGCTAAGATGGATACACCAAAAGAGCTCAGGAAGAGATGTGCCTTTCTGAGAAGCAGGATGACACAGTTAATGCATTGACTTTGAGCCTTTAGGCAAGGTTCCATTGAAGTGGTTATGTGGTTTTGCATTGTCCTTTAGCAGCAGGAAATCCTGTCTGCCTTTGAGGCTCAACTAAATGACACAAAAGGATAGAATACATTCTACTTTTTAGTGTTGTGATGGTACATCCAAGCAGAGTTGGATTCTGACCCATAACCTGGAGGATGTGCTGGACAAAGCACTTTTCAGTGCAGATAAAGAACAGAAAACTATAGCTGGCCAAGCCTTGCTTTGTGTCAGTGAATTTCTCATCATCTTGTTGCTTAAAGATTTACATTACATACAGGGTTTTGTCTCATGAAAATCAAACACTCATGTAACAAAAAAAAAAACCAAAAAAACCCAAACAAACGAACTATATTAAGTATTTTAGGTTTTTTTGACCTACAAAACTATTAAGAAGACAGATCGTAGTGCACTGTTATTGATGATCTGGTTCCTGGAGTAATTAAATCACAATTTGCCCACTACTAAATAGAGACAACTGTATATGGTACAGAGAAAAGCTAGTTATGAGTGTTTATCACATTTGATTGTGCTCCTTAGCTCATAAATGTTATGGTGAAGAGCAGTGCTTTGAAGGGGAGGTCAAGGGCAAGGTGTTTAAAAATAGTAAAATACTAAAAAATGAAGAAAATTTTTTATAATAGACAAACCTGCAGAAAGCTGAATTACTGTCTGTGCTTTTCATGTCTGAGGATCTTGAAATTTATAAAGCAAGAGAGAGAAAAGAGTGATTTAGAGAAAGGTTCATAAAAGGTTTAAATTACTGCTATTTGCTAAGGTATAAGATGTTCAAATCTTTGTTTGAATACTACTTATACATGAGTGTGTGCTTTTCTGTTTTGTTAAACAGTGACTTCATGCTGTTTAATGTAGACATAATTATTTTGCTACCATGAATGTTAGTTTGCTTCTATAGAAGAAAGCATGGAAGGGTTCTAGTTATGTGTAGGTAGATTTGGGATGGGTAGAAAGGCTTCCACCCATGTCCTCTGAACAAAGCATGAGGGGATTTCTTCCTAACTTCATGCTGATGTCCAGATGTACAATGCTCAGACCAAGATGAGAGGTAGAATACCTGTCAGTCTGCATGAATTAAATTTCTTCATGTTTCAAATGTATTGTCCGATACTCTAAGTCTCTCTCTTTTCTCCAACTGGGAGGCTGAACAGAATAGACAAGGACAGTATATCACAAGTTATTACCCATTTTTGTTTTAGATCCAAGATTGCTGGCAATCAGTGGCTCTTACCACTTGCTGTGAAACTTTGATGCTCCTGACTGCTTAGTTTCAGAGCTGCACCCTGGACAGTCACCACAGTTTCTTGCAGTATTGTCTAGCAAGATCAACACTGACCAAGTGATAAGATCACTTGCTCTGTCATTTGCCAAATTGTGAGAATAGAGCCCAGAAGCCCTGCCAGTGGAGCTAAAGGAAAAGACGTTGCTTGGGAAACTGCAAAAAAAGGAAAATAAAGTAGATTCCTAGAATACTATGTATGAACAATAGATGTGATGTTGGCTGTGGTTATTCACTGCAATATGGCACTTCCCTGTTTAGTTAGGTAATATTTTTAGTAATCCAAAGCATATTCACTTGTGTTCTGTAGGTCAGTTAGATTATATTTTATTATATATTTACATTTACATTTAATTACTTACATTTTATTAGGATTGGGAAGAAAAGTCTCAAAACATTTTGTCTTCCTTTGTGAGCATTATTTTTGTGAGCAGAAAAGATTATTTCAGATGCTTGGCTAAAGAAGTTTGTGCTTATTTAGAATCCAAAAGTGAATAAGAAAGCTGTGTGATTCTTTGTGCTGCATTATGGACTGTCCTTACTATGTTACTATTTTTCCATACAATTACAAAAGCTCTGATGTCATTGTTTTACATATTCTTTTTGCAGATATTTTCATGTTTCCTTTTCTTTTCCCTTTCATCAGACGTTTGCCGACCAGGTATTTGGTATGTTCAGCTGGACAATTCCCATTGCTGTAGCCTTTTCTTGTTTTGGTGGACTTAATGCTTCAATTCTAGCAGCATCAAGGTAGTGCATATTTCTTTCACTTAGACAAATGTTCATAAGTCTTTTTACATGCTACTGTTCTTCTGATCTGTTATGAGAGAGGCAAAAAGACTTTTTTAACTGAACCTATAATGAATAGCCATAATAAAACAACACATCTAAAAAAACCTCTGTGTGTGTGTGTGTGTGTGCATGTGTGTACTTACCTGCTTAACACTGCCTTGTTTCCCCAAAACATTCCTGAATGTATGCAGAGCATAATTATAAGATCAAATTAATTTTGTCTGTGTGGTGAGTTCCCAGGCCTTCTGATTATTTGAATTACCTTCCATTTTACCTGATAGAATATTTCTAGCAAGGTTTTGTTTTTAAATGTATTTATCTAAAACTTACTGACCTTTTAAAATCAGTATTTTAAAACTTTGTACTTGGAAAAACTCTAAAAAACTTGCTACTGCTGTGAAGCTGCAATCAGAAAGCTTAGGATACTGTATAGAACCTTTTCTTTGAGCACTGACTGTAGATGAAACTAGCAAAAGTTTTAAATGGATTTATTCAGGCATTTTAATATTATTCCTATCCATTGAAAGAATTTGCAATGCCTCTATTGAGAAGAAATATGATCATTTGGTGAAGCAGTTAATGTAGAACAGTAGGTAATGAAATTGTGTGTGTTTGTTTTTTAAGCATGTAGTTGAGTGACATAATTTTAGAGACCTGGCAATCTCTTCTGATTGGCTTTGAAAACTATTCTTCCCTAAGCTGGAATGTTTTCAGTGCTAGCTTTTAGAATTTTGTGACGTTATAAATTTGTTTCAGTTACTGTAGATGTTGTCTATTTTACCTGTAGGATGATTTTTTTTAAAAATTGTTGTTTCTAAAAGCTTACCTATCTTTCACTGGTTGTTGTACAGTACATCTTTGTAAGTAGAGTTCCAGTTTAAAGTGCAGAAATTCAATGTTGTAAATAATTATTTTGAATTGTGTTATTTTTTGATTTTCTGTGATATATTCTCTCTTGCCTCTGGTCTCAACATGTCTTTTACTGCTTTTTTTTTCAGGCTGTTTTTTGTAGGCTCTCGGGAAGGTCACCTTCCTGATCTGTTGTCTATGATCCACATAAAGAGGTTCACACCTGTGCCAGCACTGCTCTTCAATGCAAGTTGTTATTGCTTTTCTTTTCAACTAATTAGATGGGACACACAGCACAGCTTCCCTCAAAATGGAGCTTCAACACAGGGCTAGAAAAATGTACACCAATATATATGTATAAAAAATAACATGAGGAAAGTATAAAAGAACTAGTCCATGTATACATTCTATTTCATGCAGAAATCAGAACATCAATTTAGCAGAAGGCCATGCAATAAGAACTGTGTTCTGCATACCATGGAGTAGAGTGAATTGCATTTTCAGCCAATTGAAACTGCAACTAATAATTGACATATTGTATATAGCTAATAAATAATTTAATCTTTTAATAAAAGATTTCTGCTGCTCAAGACTAAATAATTCCTAGAACTCAAAGTGCTTCTCTCAGATCCTTATTGCATCTAAATGCAGCTCTGAGAAACCCAGTCCCCTGAAGTAGAATGTAATTTATTGTGATCCAGTCAGTGAATTAAGACAACTTTTTCAGAACAAGACTATGAATTATTTAAAGGAAAACTTAAAAAAAAAATTTCACAAGAGGCAAAACATAGTATTGTCAAGATGATTACTGAGAGAGTGATTTTTGAGGCATAAAATTATCCCAAACACCAAGGAGTAAATGGTGTTACTTAAAAGCAGAAACCAACATAAACAGTAAGTTTCAAACTTTTGTGTTTAGATTCTTACTCTTGTTCTTTTCTGACAGTGTTTTATGACCCTTATTTACCTGGCTGTGGAAGATGTCTTCCAGCTAATTAATTACTTCAGCTTCAGTTACTGGTTTTTTGTTGGTCTGTCTATTGCTGGGCAGTTATATCTCCGTTGGAAAGAACCAGATCGGCCAAGACCTCTTAAGGTAATACTTTTTACACAAATGTTTAAAATCCCTGCCTTCTATATAATATAAAAGTACTGTCTGAAATCTGGACCATACATGTTAAGTCTAAAGGTTACAGATTGATCAGGACATAAAGCATGGTTTTCATTTGATGTTGTTCCATGAAAGTTAGCTTGTCTGTTAGGTAAGAACAAGAGACTGTTGTGCCAGTATACTCTATTATTAAATGCTAGATCATCATCTTCTGTCTGCCTACTGGAGAATGTTTCAATAGCCTAACATAGTAGTTAGCCTTTTATCTGGCAGCAGAAATCTCTGATTGGAAGTGCTCAAGTTAAGTAATGCTCTGTTTGTGGACCACATTTAGCTCCAGTGATATCTGATCCTCTAATAACCTCTTACTTTAAGCTGATACTCTACTCAAAAAAGTAATTCTTGTTTCCCAAGTTTTACTGGTTTTGTCAAAAACACTTCATGCCACCATGCACCTTTTGTCAGTACACTAGAGTTACCATACTTGATTACTTTCGAAATTTTTAGCAACAGTTCTGTTAAAAATAATTCTCCAATTTGCTTAAGGTCCTAAATAGCCAGATATATGAGAGGAAGAGCAGAGAATTTCACAAAGTGGATTTCACAGAGAAAAGTCTGTATCATAATGTTTGTAACTATAGACAATGAATATTTCATTAACACTGTGTTCTGTTTTTTCTGTCTGCAGCTGAGTCTGGCTTTCCCAATAATATTCTGTTTATGCACAATATTTCTGGTGGTAGTGCCACTCTATAGTGACTTTGTAAATTCAGTGATTGGAATTGCCATTGCCTTATCTGGAATTCCATTCTTTTTCTTGGGAGTCTATTTACCTGCATCAAGGAGACCTCAATTTATTAACAAGATTTTGGGTAAGTTTCTCTGTTAGCTGGAGATGTTGTTAGGAAAGAGGAAGAGAAGCTAGGTGCCTCATGGTGTGCTGATGGGAAGGGCTGTGGTGGGCTGACCCCAGCTGAGTACCCAGGGAGCCGCTGGCTCAGCAGCACCCCCAGCAGCACGAGGGACAGCACAGGAACAGCAAAGCTGGGAAGACCTGTTGGTCAAGTCAAAGAAAGGTTAGTAAGTGAAGAGGGAAAACAGCCCTGCTGCTGCAAGAGCAATCAGTCTCACATCTCACAGGCAGTCCAGTGTGCAGCAACAGTTGTGTGGGAAGGCACTTGCATAGGCAAACATGTCTTGCTGAACCCGTTTCTATTGCCGAGCATGACATCAGATAGCACAAAATAGTCCTTTGCAGAGTTTGGCTGAGCTGTTCTGGCCATCTTCCTGCCAAACTTCCTGCCCTCTCCCATCCTGCTGGCTGCAGGAAGAGCAGAGTAAGAGGAAAGAAAAGAAGCCTTGATGCTATGCAAACACTGTTCAGAAATAGCCAAAATATCAGAAAAAAGTCTTTATTTTGACCAAGATTGATGACTGTAAGAAGTGTGAACATTCTTGGTAGCACAAACTGTCCAGCTTTACTGAATCAGTTATTTAAAGACAGATATTATGTCAGGAAAGAATGGTATTTTGCCTTCTGTTCAATTACAGCAGTTAAATTACATAAATTGAAATTTTTCTCCATCAGTGCTCTTTTGTTATTGTTACAATGTGAGACAGCCATGATGAGGGATGTGGTAAGGAAGGCTTATAGCATAACCTTACCCTGAAAGCAGGATGTAGTGCTGCAGAAGTAGAATATATGTAAATACTCAGTAGTCTTGTAGCTTTCCCTGTGTGCTATTATTTTACTTTTTTTATTCCACCAATTTTACGCTCATATTTATAGAGGAAAAAATATTTTACTTCAGTTACTTGGCAGGGTGCCTAAGAAGCAAACAAACACCCTAGGATATCAACAGAACAGTTTAAGATACTATCTGTTAAAAAAAATGAGTGGGACACAGTTATTGTACTAACTTTTATTGTTTCCCTAAAGAGAAGTGAGACAGCATTGCTGACAGCTTTCATTAGTCAGATGTGTTTTGTAATTAGAATGGAAAGAGGTGGCACTTGTTCTAATTCATCTCCAATTTCTCTGCAGGTGGAGTCACACGATACATGCAGCTGCTCTGTTACTGTGTTTTAACAGAGATGGACCCAAATGAAGAAAGGAAGTTAGAAATCAAATCCAAATAAAGTTTAAAGCCACTACAGGAAGCAGGAGGGAGAATAAAGCAATTACACAAACGAAAAGGAAGAGCTGGAACTGGAAGACACAGAAAAACCGTTTTCGGTGGTCTTTCAGAAACACTGAAAATGTTCTTAACCTGCAGATGGATTCCAATGTGGATCATGCCCTTGTGTCATCCTCCTAAACTGTGGCATGTTTTCAGGGCAGGTTTTCATTGGATAATGATTACCTGCTCACACAAGCTGTGTGTCAATCCTGTTTCTTCTTCAGAATTGGTATGAAAATGATAAGAGCTAATGGATCAAATTAGATTTCTGCAGAACCAAGTGGTGAAGTAATGCATTATGAAATTAGACTAAAACCCACTTTGACTCCAAAGACTAAGTCATTTCCAGCTTAATTCTGATGGATGTTTGCATGAAATAATCTGCTGTACTATCTCAGTTCTTATCCCAGAAGACAACTGGTCACGACAACAAACTACTTCATTCATTTTTCTGCTCCTCATGATAAATGAATTTCTGCTCCATTATTTATAGACTGAACCAACCTTTCTCCCTTAAAGATTTTATTCTGTATGCTTCATGGAAGTATCTGACTGTGTCAAGGCTTTAATCAGCAAAGCACCTTGGCACTAAAGATTTGATTAATGGTTGTTGATTTTTTTTCTTTTTAACTTGTTAGTTCTTTGTCAATTTCTGCTAGGTTTTATGAGACTTCCAAAATTAAAATGTTCAGTTTGAAGCCTGTAATCATTTGTTTGTGAACTGCTTCAGTGAAGACACAGTAGCGGAGTTACCTCAGCAGTCAGAAAATTCTCTTTATAAATTTCAGTGCTGTTTACTAGAAAGTGAACATCTAAAACCTCCGAGAAACCACTTTATTTTTTTTTCCTTCTATAGCAGAATTTCTGTAGCAGATATGAGATTTGGCAGCTAAGTAGCAGGGAGAAAAACTAGAAATAAGAACAGAAGTAAAAGGTACTACTGCAGCACAGACATACTAATTCATAGTGTATGTAATTGCAAAGCTGTAAGCCCAAAATCAGGACAGTTCTGATACTGAATTTTGGTGCAGCAAAAGGCAACAAGAAGCCAGCCTGTTTGTCTGGCAAAGTGAGATGTACTTCAAAAATGTACCTGAGATTTTTACCTTAGTTCAGAATGATCATCTCAGTTGACCTGAGTTTGGCCACATGTGTGGTTTTTGTTATTTAATTTGAACTAAATCTTGTAATTACAAGATTATGGCTGAAGCAATACACACTTCCAAGGGTGCAGTTGCATCAGTGACTTAAACAATAGTGGGGATATTTGGATTTTTGCACTGCCACATTAACCTTTCTCTAAAGCACACAAAAATACCTTGCCTCCACTGCTTTGCTATTACCAGTCAAAACTGATTGGCCTAAGTACTGCTGCAGGCTCCAGTTCATGAATGACAGTGACCAGCTAAGAGCTAATCTATTAGCTATTTTTCACAGACTCAAGTAGAATACTGACACACTTTGTGTGTCCAAACAAGTACAATGGAATTGTTTTAAAGATATACAGATGCAAGTTAAAGTGGTGACCTGGGTTCAGCTTCACTGATCATAAAATGAGTAAAGAAAAACTTTGTAAAAATATTTATTTACAATTCAAATGCACGTTGTTCTACTCCAATAGTAAAACTACTGGGGAGAGTAATGGACAGATCAAGGCATTTCATTTGCTCAAACACTTGTGAAGAAAGTCACTTGACACGTAGGAACAAATGAAGTAGAAAGTAGTAGGATAGGGTGCCTTTTTCCACTTGCCATCAGGGCAGACACATCCATCTTCTTGTAGAACCTGACATATCAGTCATGACCAGATGGGCTGCTGCCAACAGTACCTCCTTATCTGTACATCTGCAACAGGTACAAACTCTTGCAGCTTTGGGAGAACAAAAATAAATTAAAGGTCCCTTCAAAACCTCAACACATGCAATGGGCAGAAAATTCTATTTTAAAGCATAAAACGTCTTGAGCTTGGAAAAAAATTTGTGTTGCCAAGTGGCCACAGTCACACCCATCTGTTTAATATCCACCAGCTGACGTTGGCTGCTCAGATATAGTACATTCTCCTACAGCAGCAGATGTTCACCTTCAGTATGCATTTCATCTCCAAAACCAGGCTGCTAGTCAGAACCCAAATCTTCAATCTCATCATATCCAAATTCCTGCAAAACCTCCTGACGATATTTGTCCCATGTTCTTCTCCTGTAACATTGGTCCTCGTCACTGAAGCTCTCTTCAGAGTCTGTAGAGAAAGCATCAACACTTCTAGATTATCCCTTGTTTTTATTTATAAAAAGTTAATCAGACTAGTTTAAGCTTCTTGAGAAACTAATGAAGTCTGAACAAGTTCTGTATGGCCTGAGGTTTGAATTGTTGCTTGAAGTACTCTGGGGTAGGAAGGCAGAGGCAGTGTTTCACAAGCATGAGGACCTAAGTAATGGATTCCTTCTCTAAGCAAGCAAAACTTTGCAACTGCAGCTGCCACAGTCTGACTTTTCAATTTTGTCTTTTCAAAAACACTAATTTCTCTTCTAGAAAGATTTATCTTCAAGAAAGATAATCCTCCTCTAAACAGATTTCACCATTGTAAGAGCAGAATGCTACCCCAGCAGTGCTCAGTCAAGTTGTTTTTTTAGGGATAGCATTTAAAAACGATGGGATGTATACATGCACAGCAGGAAAGCAAACAGCATTTATGACAGGTGTACCTTTTTCTCCATCTTCCTCAGGAAAGAATTCATCTTCTTCAGGATAATCATTACGCCAGTTATTTTCATCATTTTCATCATCTTCATCTTCATATACTTCCTCTGGACCAGGATCATCATTTACCTGCATGTCAGTACAAAACATAATGCTGGGCGTCTGTATTTATAGTGAATGTTAAGTGGGTTTTCATCCACCTGTGCAATACTGTACAAATCAGGAAGAGCCAGGAAGTACTTATTGATGGCAGGCAGAAGGAATTCTGCAGTGACACAGGGCACACTGCAGAAGAATTTGAGTTGTCACTGCATTCACCATAACACTTCAAATCTGCTTTAGGTGAAAAATCACTGAAGTCACACATGTACATATTCCACTCCAGCTTTTCAGTGTTAATGTCTAACTTAATCCTACTCACTTCAGCAGTAACAGAGCAAGGAAGGGAGAAAGTAGTTTCAGGCTCCCAATATACAAGTCTGTGGATCACAGGAACTATACCACACAAGACTAAACCTTACATTAAACTTCCTGACTCCAGTCACTGAAGAACAATTTATTATGAAAAAATATCTCCTATGAAGATTAAAGTTAAGTCCTCAAATACCAAGAAAGTTGTGTGTCTCCCCCCTTGCTCTTCTTTTCATTCAGTCATATTTACAATGACATTTTAATGGCTGCCTCCTAATCATGGGCAAGACATAAATTACCCAAGTTTGCATTTGTGTGCCAAAATTTCATTGGCAGTTTGAAATCAGCCATATTCTTCTTATTACATGAGCACCATCCCTTCCATTCTGTCATACGATGTCTTTGGATGAACTGTAACCTGCAGGAACACGGGACTGGCAGTTACAAAAGGCCTAACACAGAAGTCACTGAGCATACAAGTAGTCTACCTTAAAGGACCTTTATTGGCAGGGCAGCTTTTCATAGCAGGACTTTAAACATCTTTTATTTGTGATCTTTCTAGTTCAGGGAGATTGTTTTTTCCACAACTTACCCATTCATATTCTTCTCTATAGGGCTGTACAGAAAGGATATTTTCAATCCAATCAGGGGCTGATGTTTCTTTGTAGTAGATGTCATAAACATACTCATCTTCTTTGTCACCGTGTTCTTTTTTACCATCTTCAGAAACATTTAAACGCTCACGGATCATCTCTACTGCATTGCAGAGAATTGCATCTGGATCGGTCTTCTGCTGAGAAAAAAAAATAAATGCATATTTTCACTAGAGTCATGCAAAGTCTTATTTACAGCCAACAGTTTTCAGATGAAAAAATAACTTATACATCAGACCAGGGCAAAGAGAAAACTGGGTGGTACAAGCCCTTTCTTAAGCAGCAGCTCCGCACACTGTCTGTTTCAACATTAGTGCACTTAGGACCCTCATGAAACAACATTCCAGGTTGCAATCTAGTTAAAGCTCCTATTAAATAGAGGAATACTTACAGTGCAAGCTAACTCCCACAGCAGTCTGCCCACATGTACCACTCAACAGCGACACCAAAGTACTTCAAGCACACTAAGTTCATAGCTGACCTGTGGGCTTGCAGTGGTTACACTGGCATCTCCCACCGTCTCCTCTTCTTGCACAATATCAAACAGCTGGAATTTCCCACAGCAGCCTGAACTATCGACAGCACCACTCTCCTGCGGTGAAGCATCCTGCTGCGGTTCAGAGTCGGAGCTGTCCCCGCGGGGCGCAGCCGGGCGGCGCGGGGCCGGTGCAGCCGGGGCAGTGCAGTCGGGCCGGTGGCCAGATACCACTCGGTATCGCCTCTCCTTCCTCTCCGCCTGCTTGGCAGAACGCAGCCCCTGAAGGATTCGCTGAGCGCTTCCCAAAGATGGACGCAGGCTTTGAGCTGCTTTGTCTCGAGTGATGGCATCTTTAACATACTTCTGAACCGGTTCGTTCTGGGGAAGTGGAACAAAAAGGAGGAATATAATAACATCAACATAGCAAGTCATGCTCCTTCCTAGAAAGGATGAAGAATTTCAGTACCAATAATCCTAATAACATTCAAGTAACTTCTATATTACTTTAAGCAACATAATCATATTTTCTTGTTATGCAGGGAGGAAAGCACAGGATATAGAGCAGAAGTCCTAAGACTGTTTCAGTTTGACTTTTAAACAACTTTGTGGTACAGAATAGCTCTCCAAACAAAAGCACATGCCTTTGGTAGTGCAATAGACCTAAATTTAGGGCGTAATATCCTTTACAGTGTCGTAAGAAGACTATTTCCCAAGACAGATCAGTCTTATTCAATATAAAAGGCTGGATAACGGATGGTAGTTGTTATCTTTGTGGGGCTGAACTTGAGCACCTCACACAGCACGAACTCAAGCTTCACTAACTGACTGTTTTGTAGTTTCCAGGCGAAGAACAGTCTCTAAGTGTAGAAAAGCGAGTGCTGAGCACAGCTCGTCACGGGGGTCACTGCGTGCTGTGGCCCGTAGCTCTGCTCTTGCCCTGCCCGCGGCTGTCACAGAGCAGGAGGAGCCGCCGTGCCTCGGTTACCGGGCCAGGACGGCGCTGCCCGGGGCCGGGCTGCTCTCCAGACCGCCGCATCCACTGGGGAGCCCGAAAGGCCCGCGAGGAGCAGCCAGAGAGCCGCTGCTCTCCAAACCCCGCCAGGAACAGCGGCCGGCCCACTCCGCCCCGCCCGGCCTGCCCCGGTACCTTGGAGGACACGGTCGCCACCAGCTTGAAGAGGTTGTTCTCCACGGGCTCGGCCCGGCGCCGCTTGCAGGCGAGGAGCAGCGCCTCGGCCGGTTCGGGGCCGCCGCGCTTCCGCCGCACGCGCAGCACAGCAGCGCCCGCCATGGCGCCCGCGGGAGGGGCGGAGCGCCGCACAGCGCAGCACAGGCGGCAGCGGGGGAGGGCCTGCTTGCTCGGGGCCGGCACACCGGGTGTCCGTCTGGGTAGGCGCGCCGCGTGTCCGGGTAGGTACATGCGGCTTACGGAGTTGCCGGCTTGGGGCTCAGCCCCGGCGTGTCGGGCCCGCTGCGCTGGTTCCGGGCAGGGGATGGCGGGGAACGTTCTGGCCGTGCCCCGTGGCTGCTCGTTCTGAGGCGGCCTGTGCCGGTGCCGGCGCGGGGTTGCTGCCACCCGCTCGGGCGGGCTCTGGGGACTCCGGGATGGGGGCCGCCGCCGGCCTGGCGTGCTTACTTACGGGATGTTCTTCCGTGAGGATTTACTGCTCTCTTGGTTTCCTTGATGCTTTGTGTTCTCAGGGGTTACACCTGGATGATCTTCAGGGTCCCCTTACGGTCTAGGACTAGGTGACAGATTGTAGCTTAAAACGTCCTTATGAAAAGAGCATAAAGCCGTCACCAGTACTTCTGGCCAAGGCTGGTGTAGTGGGGGAAATTTACAAGAGGAAAAGTGATACTTGTGTTTACTAAAAGTTTTATGGTTGGTTTGTGTTTTTTTTTCACAGCCAGTGTTTGGTGGATTATATTGAAGCAAAAGCAAAGCTGCACACAATACATAAATAATACAATACGAATTAAGGTTGATCATGAAGACTTTTTGTGGACGAGCCAATCCAACCACTGGTTCGATGGAGTGGTTAGAAGAGGGTGAGGACTATGACTACCACCAGGAGATTGCAAGGTATGGAAAAGTTGCTTATGATTCCATTAAAGGACACTGAAAAATGAGCAAATACAGGTTTTTTTAATGGCAGTTTGGGGGTTTGTCTTTGTAGAAGGTCCAAGGGCATGAGGACTTGAATATAGACTATAGAATAGTCTAAATGTCAGTAAATGTGCCCAGTGGTGTACAGAGCAGAGATATCAATATAGAATTTTGTAAATAATTTTCCAAGTAGTTTCCTTCTAAATTGTTTAAAATGTTTTCTGTGGGGCTGATCCTAATACTGACAGTGACTGAGTTGGGACAAAATGCATTGACTAAATTTCTTTTAAATGCCAGTGCAACATATAACTGCCAGTTGTCTGTTCCTGTTCTAGCTTTTTAAGAGCTTAGTGTAATAGCCAGAGAGGGTGGGAAGATATAGTTTGGGTTATTTTTGAGTAGCGCAGCCCAAGAAGAAATGGAAACCAAAGTAAGCCTTGGTAAAAAGTAAGTCTCTTTTAGTCTGTTTTTCATTGCTCTGTATGACTCTGTGTCTTTCTCAGGTGCTGCTTCACAGCTGTTTGTGCCAGTGGTTCATGAGTTGGTTTATATGCTGATGGCCAGATCACTGAAATTACTTTATCCCTTAGATTTGAGAAACACTTTACGTCCTCAGAGTGTGTCAGTTTTTTGTGCGTTTGTGGGCGACAGGGACCAGTTGCTTTGCAGAGTGGAGTATTTTAACTTGAATATCTTTTATTGCAGGTCACGCTATGCAGATATGCTTCACGATAAGGACAGAGTAAGTATAGAAACAAAACCCTTTTGAATGGTGGGAGAAGAGCCATTGCATTTCACTTGAATAGCTGTCACTGTGTGATTATATTATATCTTTCTCTGAAAGATTAAATGATCACATTTTTGTGCTCTCTAAGGTACCAGACCTGCTTTTAGATCAACAGATGCCTTTTTACATCTGACTTTAGTGTTCTATTGTTTACTGCAGAACATTTTTATATTCAATAGCTGATTTTGCTGTTCTGTGTTTGACGTTTTTGACAGACAGCTCATTAGATGAAATTTCAAAGGCTGTAAAAGTGAAGCTGGCCTTCTTAGTTTTTATAGGAGTGTAAGTAAAGTCTATTCTTCTGTGGTATTTCTACCATATGTACAGGTATGATGACGTCTAGGGTGAATAGTTCAAATGTTCATTTTCCTCTAGCCATTAAGCCAGCCTTCCATTAATAATGTTTTGAAACATTTTTGTGGTGCTTCCATGATGAGTCTTGAATTCATATTGAATTAAAACATATCAGTGGGATCAGGCATTTAATAAGCTGTGTAGAGGCAGCAGATTGTGTCATAGTGATTAAAACAGCTCCTGCAATTGTATGTATCAGGGTGTTCAGAAAGGGATCCAGCAGACCTTCCAAATGTGTAATGTTCAAAGGTTATTCCAGGTTATTCCCTGGAAAGGCTTGATAAATCAAGCCAAGAATGTCTTACAGTAGATTGTTGTAAAGAAAATATAAGGAATTTATAAAGGAATAAAGGAAATATAAGCCTGTATATCAATCTGTATCTTGTGACTGACAGCATTTGTTTTTTCCTGTTGTTGATGCTGGTGTGCTTATAGCTCCATTAAATGGCCTGTAACCAAAAATCAGGATTTACACTGGTTAATTCTCATGTATGAACCTTTTTCAGTAGATGAAGAGAGGAATTTAAACCAAGATGCTTCAGCTCTTGTACTGCCATAGGGAGAATATGACTATTTGAGTGGTCCTGCAGGACAAAATTAATCAGAAAACCTGTAGTATCTCCCGTGGTTCTGATTATTATTTGCTCAGGAAAATATATCACATTTGGAAATCATACCTACATTATCAATAGCTGATTGACCAATGGTAATATGAACACTGTGATAAATATTGATGTACTTTAAACAGACTGATCCTGCCAGATACAATTGTTATTGCTGAAGATGGCTTTAGTGTGACTGTTTGGCATTAAGAATGTCTGTAGGCCTTTTTCTCATTATGAACTCAGTCAAAGAATGCAAGATTTCTGCACAAAAATTAAAAACATAAATGGATAAGAGGTTGCTGATTTTTTTTCCTTTTCCACAGAATGTGAAATACTACCAAGGTATTCGTGCTGCAGTGAGCAGAGTAAAAGAGAGAGGTGAGAAAGCAATTGTCCTGGACATAGGGACTGGGACAGGACTCCTGTCCATGATGGCAGCTTCAGCTGGGGCAGATTTCTGCTATGCCATTGAGGTGAGCATTTGTTAGGGGCTGCAGGTATTCAACGCATGCTCTTATTTTCAGCCTATGTTCTATCTCTGTTACTTTTGTTCTGAGTGAAACAGAAATTCTCTTCAGAGCTACACTGTTACTACAAGCAGGTTTTTTTGCATAGTTCAGTGACTAATTCAGTGCTGGTTGTTTTGGTTTCATTGACATAGTGTCTTGAGCATATGTAAATCTTTAGGGGCTTCTGTTGATGCATGTGTATATATCTTTATTTTTACAAAGAAATGAGTTTGTTTTACATAAATGCTACAATATTAATGTGTATTCTTGTATTTCAAAAGTTAGATTGGAGTAGCTTTTGGAGGCTCTAATAACTCTAAGAGTGGAGCTCTGATTTTTCAAGTGAGGCTCGTTGACTTGTTTCGTGGTAGTGAACTTCAAATATAGGAAAAGATGCAGAAGATGTTAATTTTTTTCAGAACTAAATATATTGCATTTTGTGTTGGTGCACTTACATTTTTGAAAGCCAACCTGAAGGTCACCATTTTGATACACTTCTGCTGTTCACAGGTGTTCAAGCCCATGGCTAATGCTGCTGTGAAGATAGTGGAGAAAAATGGCTTTTCTGACAAGATCAAAGTAATCAACAAGCATTCCACTGAAGTCACAGTTGGCCCAGGTGAGAATAAAAGGCTAGGCTTAAAAAAATTATCAAGTACCTGAAAACCATGAAGGAATATGACTTACTCCTTTTTCTTATATGTTTTTTAATTTGAGAAAGTGCTTCAGGAACACTGAGGGAGCTGGGGAGGATTCAGCTTGGAGAAGAGGAGGCTCAGGGGAGACCTTATCTCTACAACTGCCTGAAAGCAGTTTGTAGCCAGGTGAGGGTTGGCCTCTTCTCCCAGCTGACAAGTGACAGGAAATGGCCTCAAGATGTGCCAAGGAAGGTTTAGGTTGGAGATGATGAAATTTTTTTTCCCCAGAAAGACTTGTAAAGCATTGAAAAGACTGCCTAGGGAAAGGGTGGAGTCACCACCCCTGGAAGTGGTCATGTAATTGTGTGGTTATGGCACTTGAGGACATTTAAGTTTAATGGTGAACATGGTGATGGTGCTGGGTTAGTGCTTGGACTTGATCTTAAGGGTCTTTTCCAACATTTGGGATTCTATGGTATTTTACATTCTAGAAAGTAACACTGGAAATCTACTTTGAAAGAAAGTGTTCTGGTAATATCTCGGTAGCCATTTCTATTTCAGATGGAAAATAATTTCCAGTCTTCAGCAGACTCTCTTAACAGGAATAAGTTTTTTAATTACTTGTGTATTTAGGATAATACCTTCTTGAAAGACTTACATAAAGATTTAACATTACAATATTAATTTGTGTCTTTTAGATGGAGATATGCAGTGTCGGGCAAACATCCTGGTAACAGAATTATTTGATACAGAGCTGATTGGGGAAGGAGCTTTACCAACCTATGAGCATGCACACAAATACCTTGTACAGGTAAGAAAAGAGGAAGTGTGTCACATCTATCAGTAAAGAATTTCGTCTGCCCTTTTTGAAGTAGGATAGAGATTATACAGAACCTAGACATCTGTATCTCTTGTTAAATACCATCAGCTCTGCTAGTTTCTTATGCAGTCAAGATTATTTCCTAGAATAAAGCTATTTAAGTTCATATTGTAAATCACAGGCTCTGAAATTACACCTAGATGCTTTGTGTTGAAACCAATAGCTTGCTAGTTAACAAATGTCTTTCAGAAAGGCATCCAGTTGTGATTTGAAGCTCTCCTTAATAACAACTTTGCCCCAAGATGTTTTAAAAATGTCTCCTAAATTTGATGAGCTTCTCCTCCCAGACATTGGTTCATTTTTGGTTGTTTTTTTTTTCCCCTGTTGTGCTCTTACTACTGCATAGGCATTTTGCATGTGAAAATATTTTAAACATTGTATTTAAATATTATATTTTTTTTTTACTTATGACCTATGGGTATAATTTTAGGACATTCCTTTTTCTATTATTTTCCCTTCATTAAAATGTGGATGGCAGAACTTTATTTAGGTTTCCAGGTTTCTATTCACCAGTTCAAAAGACACCACATAAAGCCAATAGTACTCCATAACTTTGTACTGCTCTCTGTATAGAATTCTAAATTGCAATCTGTTTTTTTTTTCTGTAAAAGCATTGTTTTTGGACTTCATGGTTGGCTCTTAGTTCATAGTGGCATTTTTAGGACAACTTGTATGTTTTCCAGTCTTTAAACATGGATACAAAGTTGTCCTTGCATAAATATTTGAGCCATCATTTTTCTTACTTTCCCATTGCAGTCAACAGTTCTCTGGTAGTTTTGTAGTTTTCTGCCTTGAGAAGCTCAGGCTAGATCTCTTATTTCAGAACAAGAATGGAAAGGCAGGTTTAACTGAGGCTAGTAAACTGATAATGTTGCATGGTTAATGAAGTAATCTGGCCCTGTTGAACCACACTGAACAGGATAGATATGTGGATTCTTTTTCACAGAGAGACAAATTGCTCTGATGTTACAAAGTCTCTAAATAACTTGTATTTTAGATTTCAAAGCTCCCAGTTCAACTTTTTTTTTTTTTTTAATGGGTTTGCATTTCAATTGATTTAGTTCTCAGTCATGTTACTAAGTCAAACTTGTTGAATGTGTTTGAACACTCAGGATGGATGTGAGGCAGTGCCTCACAGGGCAACAGTGTATGTCCAGTTAGTGGAATCCAGAAGAATGTGGTCCTGGAAGAAACTGTTTCCTGTTCATGTTGAAGCAGAGGATGGTGAAAAAATTCTTGTTCCGCCTTCAGAAATGGAGAACTGTCCAGGTCTTCCTTCTGTTTGTGATATCCAGCTGAACCAGATGCCTTCAAGTGACTTCAGTACCCTTAGTGATGTGGTGACAATGTTCAGGTAAGGGAGGCATTATTTGTTCAAAACAAAGTTATCCTGTTATGCATTTCATATAAGCTGTGCATTCAGCTTAAGAAACTGGTGAGAATTTCTGAAGAATTCTTGTTACAATTTTCTTTCTATCATTTCTTTTTGCAATTTTCATGCTTCCCTGCAGTGTGGATTTCAGTAAGCCAATACAGAGTGCTTCTACCTGCTACAGAGTGCAGCTGGAGCCTGTGAAATCTGGAAAGGCACAAATTGTTCTTTCCTGGTGGGATATTGACATGGACCCCTCTGGGAAGATAAATTGCACAATGGCTCCCTACTGGGTCAAAACCACTTCTGCTTTGCAGGTAAAATACTGAGCCTTCAGATACCAGTGTCAGGTGACTGAGCAACTCTTTGGAGTAACGGGAGCTTTAAGCAGCTCTGCATTAAATTGCTTAGGAACTGTGCTAGTATTTAATGTATTGGAGGATGCTAAATAACCAAATTATAGAAATTTTAGCTGTGGTATGGGCTCATTTTAGGTTTTCTTTAATGTTAAATGTTAAGAGTAATCTTCTGCATGAAGCTAAAAGACTGAAGCTGTCTTCCAGATACTGTTATTTCTTTTACATTCAAGAAATAAAGATTTCCATAACTTTTTCCTTAACTGGTCTCTATCCCTGGTTAAAATATTAGTCTGTGGTGTGCTTTCATGTAGTTCTGCTAAATTTCCAAATAAATGTTATGTTTATGGTAGTATATTTATAATCTCATAATAAAAAAGAGGCTGGTGTAGGAAAGTACTGGATTAATATAGATAATTACAGAAATACTATGATTATTAAGTCAAATTCCTGTATTCTTGTGTGAATGTATTTACCAGTAGGATGAACTTAGTCAAAAGGAAGTTACAAAATGATTGATTGTCTACACTTAGCGTGTTTGAGAATAAAATTTGAAATTAGATGGGAAGTGTTCAGTCAGCTTAGAATGACTGATCAGCTTAGGAAATTTGCAGTGCAAAAACCAGCTTTTTGAAACACAAAATAGTTGTGACACTAAGTGACATAATTCTAGGTGCATGAGGCTGTCAGCAGTTCAATACAGGTTTCTAACTTAAGTGAACTGTGAAGGTGAAACAGCATTAAATAATGCAAAGCAATTTTGGGTTGTTTTTCATTTGGTTGAAATAGAACCTTGGCCAGTGAGCAAGTCAGTGATCTTGGGCTTCTTTTGTTGCAAGAAATCAGTATTATTCAATATGTGATATTGGTCTTTATTCAACCTAGCTAGCTTGAATAAGATTCTTTAAATTAATCACGCATTTTCAAAGTTTTTTCCATTTCCTAATTGATTTCCTGCTATTTGCTTACTTTCCATTTGCTATTTATGAGTGAGTTTCTAAGGTTTTGTGTGTCAACCCTTTTCAGTGGAGAGATCACTGGATGCAGTGTGTTTATTTTCTTCCACGTGAGGAGCCAGTTCTGCAGGGTGAGAAGCTGTACCTGACTGCCTGTCGTGACCAGTACTCCGTGTGGTACAACCTGCAGAAAGCCAGGTAACAATGTGTGGGAAAAAGGCTGCTGTCTGACTCCAGGCTGGAGTATTTGCTGCTCTTAGAGCATCTCCTTTTGTACAAGAGCAAGATAAGGACCTAAAGAGTAGAAAAGTATTAAAGGCTGCTTCATGGCCAATGCACACATGGAAAATACACATTATGCATAAAAACTCAGTGGGACTTCAAGTTCCTGCCTTGTACCTAGTTGCATTCTCTGACAAAGAAATATAAAACACTCATGGCTGATTCCTGGAAATCCTAAAATACAGCACAGCTGAAGTGGCATACAGGTAAAAAAGTGAAATAATTGCCATTCCATTTCCATTTTCTGTTTTCCTAGTCAGCACTGTCTTTTTGAGATTACTGCCTTTTGCTCAGATTAAAAAGAGCTTAATGATTTTGGTTGTAATGACAATAGCAGCAAATATTTTTAAAACCAGTGCTAGCTTTAAAATGTCTGATTTTGTTGTGCCTTATTTTCTTAGGAATCCAAAACCCAAACAAGTAACTGTTTGCTGAAAGGGCAAAGCCTAAAGTACCTAACCATCACAGATAGTGGGGAAGTGGGGGATGGTTCTTGGTTTTGTCTTTTAAAGAAGGTGAAAATTCTTTTTCACCTCTCTTCATTTGGAAATGCAGAGTTACAGAAATGTCTCTGGAAAACCAGTAACTTCAAAAAAGTGACAGCAGAGTTTGTATTAATTACTGTGCATACCAGCCAAAATGCATAAATACCCTGTTTGCAAAAATGTGTTCCTGATGCTGTACTTGATACTACACTGAATTTTTTTACAGAGAAGGGGAGAATGAAGCAGATGAAGAGGAGCACAAAGCAGATGTTCGTGTGGAGAGTCCTGTCTGTAGGTGCCGTGCTCATCTGCTTTGGAACAGGCCCCGCCTTGGGGAGCTGAATGATGAGAGCCGAACGCACCAGTACATCAAGGCCTTGAGGAAAGTGAGTTCTTGCTGCCTGCAGGTTTATTGGCTTCTCTGATGGATGCACATAGTGGTTTATTTGCAGTAGTTATTTATGGAATTCATTTGTCCCCTGCAAAGGACTTTGCTCACAAAGTATATTTCTCTTCCATCAGCAGGTGGAAGTTATACTTCGATCTTAAAAACTTCAGTATTAAATTTTTAAATGATAAGCAGCCATTTTTGCATAGAATTTGTAGCAGCTCTGTCTGTTTGTTAGACATAGTATTGCTAGTTGAATAAAGACATCCAATACATTTTTAAACAAACGTTTTCAGACCTAAGCCAAGGGGATTACATGAGACATTTTTATTGTTATTTGATATGAAAGTGTATAAAGTGTGGAAAACTTTTCCCTCTGAAATAACAATAACTATTTGTTTTCTGTAGGTTCTGAAAACAGATAGTGTTTGCCTTTGTATCAGTGATGGCAGTCTGCTGCCTGTGCTGGCTCACTATCTTGGAGCAAAGCAGGTACAGTACTTTGTATTTTAGCTTGGTATTTTTCTCTCATGTAGTTCATTTCCAGCTCATTATTTAACTATTTGAAGTGCCTCTTCAGGGACAAGTGAGGAATTGGCTCACATTTTGTTGATG
Organism: Bombycilla garrulus; assembly: GCA_013400315.1. NCBI lineage: Eukaryota > Metazoa > Chordata > Aves > Passeriformes > Bombycillidae > Bombycilla > Bombycilla garrulus. Next base: position 504,793 of record VXBU01006800.1, on the reverse strand, counting down.
GGGAGGTTACATTCATCTCTGGTCAAGCTGAAGACAGGAAGATAATAATTACCAGATTTGACATTTACCAATGGGTAGTTTTGAGGGAAAGTGCCGTTCCTCATTCCCCACTGCTTCCTGTTTGCCATCTTGTATCTTGGTTTTTTGAAAACACTCTTTCTGTGGACCTAAATGTCTGGCAGGGTATTTTTCTTTTATGTTTGCAATTCCATAATTACATTTATCACCTAGTCTTGAGTGGAAGATCTCTAAGTGCCAAGCAGGAAGCAGTAAGAATGCTGGGTCTGTGTGTAACAAACTGTGTGTATGTGAGAGCTGCCTGGCTGTCTCACATGCATAAATGCCCTACTGTATGGGGGGCTCTTTAAACTAAAATCTGTTAGCGTTGAACTGAGTATCTGGGAATGTAGCATATTGCCTAACAATTCATCAGTTTTGGATGAAAACTAATTTTTTTTCTTACTGCAAAAGGCTTCTGAGCACTTTCCAGCTGATACAGTCAGGTCATGTTAAGCAGTATTTACAGTTTGGCATACTGGTAATATGCTTGCATTTGTTCATGAGTAAATATGTGCTTAGTACAAATGCTAATATGCTGTGTGCAATTTAAAAATGGAAAATAAATATTTGCATTCTGTTGAGGATTTTTTTCCTTGTATAATTGCAGACACAATTATTTAGCCTGTAGTTTTGGGGTGTATTTTGTTGTTTAAAAAGTTTATTATGATGGGCTCTGGAATAGATGCATGGTTCTTATGAACTGTTCTCACTAGGGCATCGAAATGTTCCTTCGTTCTTCGCTTACGTATTATTTTAATTAAAAACTGTAGAGCTAGTTTGACTAACTGTGTATTTTCATTAGGTGTTTACATTAGAAAACTCTGGTGTGTCCTGTTCTGTTATGGAAAAAGTGAGTATTCCGTTTTCTGTTCAAGCTGGATCTCTCCTTGCAGATCCCCCTTGGCTTGTCTGCTTGAGCTGCTGCTCTGCTGCTGCCATTGCCTTGGTGATAAAATGCAGGCTGTTTGTTTCTGAGGATTAATGAGAGCTTCCCAGAGTTTGCACCAGTCTTACCTGGCAGCAGCATCCAGCAGTTCTGTCTTGCAGCTGAGACAGGTTGGGAGCCTGCTCTGCTGTTTGCTCTGCCTTGGGGAGGGACAGGGAAGGCTCTGCCAGTGGAGTGGAGGCTGTTCAGGAGAGGCAGCTGGTGCCTACGAAGTGACTGGAAGCAGCTTCCTGGAGCCATCATTGACCTGGGGCTCCTTTAGTTCACACTGTGTATTTGCAAGAGATTTGGCTCAGCCTGTGGCTCAGAAGTGCAAAACCAGGACTGGTGTGCAAATGAGGACTCAAACCTGGTCCTAAAGAAAAGCCAGATATGCAGTGTATTTATAGGTGAAGTGATTCTTACCTTTCTTGATTATCCCTCTCATATACTTTCAAGTACAAATGAATGAAGGGGAGGCAGCTTTTGTGTTATCTGCCTTTTTATATAGACCCTACTGTATATACTGAGGGCACATGGTTTAGTTCCCTAGGTGTGGCACATTGGCTCTAGGTGCATGCAGCCTTCAAGAATAGACTTGTATCATCCTCATGAGTTATGGCAGGCAGTTCTATTAAACTGGGGGTTTTTTCTAATTTATTTTCAATAAAATTGTAATTTTGATCTCAACTGTGGCTTTTGATAAAGACAGTGTGTTACTTTTTGATTTTAGTTTTTTAAAGCAAATCATCTCGAAGATAAAATTAAAATAATAGAAGCACGTCCTGAGTTGCTGAAGCCTTCTCATTTGGAAGATGAAAAGGTATGTTACAGTTGTCTATTATGCTGAATTTCAGGGGTTGGTAGGGAGCATAAGATAAAAATGAGTTGTTACCACAATGAATTCTGTTATATCCCAATTAATATAAAATGTAATGAGTAAATGGTTCATACTATGTACCACTAAAACTGAAGGAGTCTAAAGTCTGTGGGAGGGTTGTTGCTTTGTTTTTGAAGGGTCTGACTTTCCCTGTTGCATAATTTCCCCAGTAGTTAAGGCAGTTTAACTTGTTCTACAAGGCTGTAGCTCTTTCACAGGCCACTCAAGAGGACTGCAATCTGTTTGGAAGTAATAACATACTTCAAAACTTCAGAATTCTGTGACTCATTATAAAGCCTTCCAAATTCAAACTGCGATATTTTCTCACAAACCTTGTTGTGGGAAAATTCAATATAAAATGTCTGGTAACTAAACCCACTCAACAATGTCCAGTATGCTGTACATGCAGTGTACAGAAATTAAATCCCTAGGGAGCAGTATAAGTTTTTATCTAGATGATTTCACTTAATATATTGCATTGGCAGCTGTTGGATAGCCTAAACAGCCTGTATTATGAGTTGTTCTTTATTATGATGCTTTTTATCTCTTCCCTTCTTTGCCAAGATTTCTGTCCTTGTGGGAGAGCCGTTTTTCACCACAAGTTTGTTGCCATGGCACAACCTGTATTTCTGGTATGCCAGGACAGCTGTGAGCACTCACCTTGCCAGCAATGTCACTGTCCTACCTCAGTCTGCTTCTTTGCACATGATGATTGTGGAGTTCCAGGTGAGATTGTTCAGATATTTACACAAATCCACTTAAAAATGAGTGTTCTGCAACTTTATTGCTTCTTAATACTGTCCAGTATTCTGTTCTGTACTTACTACCTGAGAAGAGAGTATTTCATATCTTGAAGGTGAATTTTGCTGCTTCAGCCATCTCTTGTCAGCAAATTAACTGAAGTAATTTTGCCATTTAAAATAAAAGGGCTGCATGTTTTAAGATACTTAAATTAGAGACTGGTGAAGCACATCACAGTTGTGGTTATTTATAAAATTAGTTATTTTATTATGTATATCATATATAAATATATGTATAAAGTAAATACTCCACAGCATATCAGATTTTGAAATGAGGCTTTATAAGACTGTAAACAGGATTCCTAATTGCCTCTGGATTTTTTTTAACTGCCTGAGGCTGTGCACAGTTCTAAATATGAGCACATCTTAAAAATATTTCAAAAAGTCGTCTTTCAGATATTGTATTAAGTTATAAATGTAGTTTTTTCGTTTATTGAGGACTTTGTAACAAAAGATTGTGAAGTGTTTACCTACCATGAAAGTGGAAGTTAGGTACTTCCATCATTAGTGTGCAAAGTAGTTTAAAGTGAGGGAACTCTATAGTATGGCATTGTGTACATAAATGTACATACTTTAAATAAAAATGCCTATAATCTAATGAATTTTCACATAAACACAGCCTCCAGTTTATCTGTTAAAAATGCCAGGTTTTTTTGTAGTTTTTTTCTCCCCTCTGGATCACCAGCTGTGTAGTTTTCATGTCGGAGCCTTCTTTCCCTTAACAGTTTCTTTACTTGAATGTTCTTTAACCTTGTTCTCTTACTTCTGCCTTTGATTTGTGCATGTGAAAATGGGTCTGTTCTTTTTCACCTCTGGGGCTAATCAACTGTGATGCATATTTTTTAGTTTTATGCAAAAATGTACAGAGTTTAAGTAGATACTGAGTAAACAATGTAAATCTGAATGCTGTAATAGGGAGCAGATATTTAGAGTAATCAGCAGTAATCAGATTGAAATAAGCAGTAAAATTCCATGCTATCTTGTCTAGAGGATTTGCTTCCCTAGAACTCAAAGCATTTTCTAAGGAAGTAAGCATTATTCTCTTTATGTTCTGGATGAGGAAAGCAAAGCATGCAGAGTGATAACTGAAGCTTATCCAAGCATCAGCAGAATGCAGAGTAACATTCATGTCACCTAAGCCTCAGTTTTTCACTTTCATATACAGGGTTTGTTCAGAGGTGATTCCACATAAATTTTTTGGTAAAAAATCTAATTTGTATTTTGTTTCTGTAGGCTACCACAAAGCTATTGCTTTGATTTTATATTATCTTCTTTCAGAGGTGAATCTAGACTCAAAGACTGGAACCTCTGGGATTTTAAAAATAACCTCGGCGTTTAGCAGTTCTTGGTTAGACTGAGGGAACAGACACAGTGTTGCAAGGTCTCCTGCAGAACCAGTTCTGTAGTGTGTTCTGTCCTCTCAGAATGGATATGTCATCATGGCAAGCAATTAGCAAAACCTAGATCCAGGAAAAAAAATTGATGGAATTACTTCAGTTATAAATTTGTTTCATCTATAATTGCATTTAGGGAGCAGGGTGCTGCCTGTCTGGTTTGGTAGTTCTGCTGGGTGTACCACTCAGACTCTTGATAGTCACTCTAGTTCATGCTGTAGTCAGGCAGAAATTGTAACAGTATTTGTTTAAATGTACAGTAGTGCTGCTGCCAGCTTGTAAAGCAGGAACATTTGAGATTAAGTATGAGAGTGAACAGGTAATAAAATGTATATATCCATAGCTAATGAGTGCTTTGTGTTCTAAGAGACCACAGATGAGGTCTAAGAAAAGGCAAATGTTGAACTGAGTCAGTCTGCCCATAAAAAAGCAATGAGAGGTTGCTAAAGTCAATGAGAGGCATGGTGTGAAGTGGCTAAAATGACCTCACTCCTCTTTGTGGGGCTAAAAGGAGGTGTCTGTGAGATGTTTGATACTACTGGGAGCAGTTACCTGTGCTGAATGGTGAAAGTGGAGGGACTGTAAGGGTTAGATCTTGGCAAATCCGTACCTGCTCTAAAGTAAACTACGCACAGAAATTGTAAGAAATGTTCTTTAGAGGAGTTGAAAACAGTGATTAAAGAATTAACTAACTTAAAAAAACTTTTTCCTAGAATTATCTTCTGGTTCTTGCAGTAGTTGTGATGGTTTAGCAATATATACATAGTATCTGGCTTACTATTGAATCTAAGCTACAGCTAAAATAGTTTCAAGATTTCCTATTTCCTTTAATAGAGCCAAACAAAATCCTGTTGTTTTTTATAGGACTTATGGAGAATCCGGAGTCCATGTGGCACCTGTGAAGGTTTTGATGTCCAGACTATGGATGATATGATTAAAGTAAGAAAAATAGTTTCAGCACAAGTCTTAGCAAAACAAAAATTCAGTTTGGCTTAATAAAGCATTTAATGACTGATGAAAAACTTGCATATTAGGCAGAACACCATTGATTGAGATTCATTTGTATCAGTTTCTAGAGTTCTGCTCTAGATTAGTTGTGGAGGAGTACAGGCAGTTGTAGAGTAGAATTCATCTTGAGGAAGAAGAAAATTTCATTTCATTGCATTGTATTTTGAAATTGCGCATTTCTGTTTCAGGGCTGAGGGCCCATCACAGCATTTGGTTTCATGCATGTAGGGCATTTTCTCCCTTGTGCCTGAGAAGTGCAGTCCTGCCCTCTTGCAGCTTTATTGCTTAAATACTCTGGGTTTGCATTTCTGTTGTTGTCAGTTAATTTTATTCCTTCCTTTCTTCAGGATTCTCTGAATTTTAGGGAATCCAAGGAAGCAGAACCTCACCCGCTGTGGGAATATCCCTGCAAGTCTCTCTCAGACCCCCGGGAAGTTTTGACATTTGACTTCACAAAGATTGTACCACAGCAGTGCCTCAGCACAGGGGGCTCTGTAAAGCTCTTACGGTCAGTTTTCTCACTGCAATAAATATCCTTGTCATCATCCATTTCTATACCTCCTATTCAAGCTCTTTAGAGGAGTTGAGTTTAGAGCTCCTCTAAGTGTATTGCACTTAACTGGTGCAAATGTACTTGGCAGTTTTTAGTAATGTAACCTAAGATTGTGGACATTGCTCTGACACAACCTTCCTGTGTGTATTCACAATAGGATATGACAATAATATAATAATGTTGGATATTATTAAATTAGATAATATGCTTCTGTTTAAAAAATTAACATTTTACTAGCTCTCACCATGATTTAAAATTTAAATTGATTAATTTATAGTTTACGGAAAATAAAACAAAATATTACCTGGATGTTTTTAATGTTTCTGTTTGTTGCCTACTGCTGAGTTCTTGCAGAAAAAAAATTCTACTTAGCTTGTCAAATTATTGTGTTTAATAATTAATAAATTACTATGTGTGATAGCTTTAAAATTATTGTGTTAATAGCTTTTAATGTATATGCTATTCTTCCTTCTAACTGGCAGTCTTTATATTTTGCCCCATCTTCTGAGATACTTTCCACTATAACTGTAGATTGTGCTTAATTCTGTTCAAACTTGAAATGCTGTTAAGAATTAAAGAATGAGAAAGTTAAAAAACTGCCTACAGCTTACATAACTCAAACACGGGTGTGTTTCTCATTAAACAAAATGCTTTCACAGACTTTCATAGCTTTCATAGACTCCACAGCCATCTGTGTGGGGTCTCTGTGCCTTTGCAGCCGTTGTGTTTACAGGCAGCACAGTGGCATGACCTCTGCTTCTTGTGGAGCAGGCACTTGAAGTGACACGGTGTGTGTGGTAAATATTTCCTCTAAATTCAGAGCCAGTAGAAACTGGGGTCTCTAAAGGAAGTTCTCAGCGTATGCTGTGTAATTCATGCCATGTTATTCTGTGCTGGTTAAGTGGCTGCTGAGCAGATGTAGTTATGACATCCTTGCCTTTTTTTAGATTTCATATCTGCAAATACTTTAAAGTTTCTGCCCCCAATTACTAACTCAGTCAGCTGTTCAGCTTTCCTTCAAGGAAAGAACTTGTTCTTGCTTTTGCAGCTCTCACTTGAACATTAGTGCAGTGCTCAGGCTGCCAGGATTGTGTAAAGTAACAGGTTTTATCCTGCCTCTCTCCCCAGGAAAGGAAAGAGCCATGGAGCAGTTTTGTGGATGGAGTATCATCTTGCTGCCGATATCTCTGTTAGTACAGGACTGGTGCAACTGTCAAATGAAAAGGTATATCTTCATTTGAGTTTATTATGTCAATTTGTAGGATTGCAGTGGGTCTCTGCTGGCCATACTTGGGTTGTGTAGTACCCCTCTAACACTGAATACTGTGGTATCAGAATTACTAAAAATATCTGTTCATGTTTTTGTGGAGAAAAGGAGATTTACCTTAAAATGGGAGAGTCTGATTTGCATCCAAATGCTCCCTAGTTGGGAATCAAATTCAGAATTTAAATGGGATGCTAGGTCAAAGCAGAGTTTTTTCATGCAAATAACCTCATCTCAGTTTAACAGAAGCAGAAATTTGCAGGGGATGGAGTAAGTATTTTTAGTATTCTATCTCAGTATTCTTTGACCAAATCCATTTTTAACTCAGTGACTTCAGTGTATGGTGTAGCAGATGGTATTTCAAGTTATGTGTTCCATAGTGGAGTGCATGGCAGTGTAAATGATAACTGTTGTTCATTGTGTGCTCAGCTGGGAACAAGAACTCTTACTGTATTGTTACTGTATAATAGTAATACTGTAGATTTTGACTGCTTTCACTTTTAACTTTCTCCTGTAGGGAAACTGTGAATGGAATCCCCACTGCAAGCAAGCTGTTTATTTCTTCAGCTCTGTTATTGAATCAGAAATTCTGTCAGACCCTAATGCTGTCACATATGCTATAAAATTCGACACAAAGACAGGAGAGATTGCCATGGATTTTAAGCTATTATAAAATACTTTCCTTTTGCTCATATTCCTAAATTATAATAAACATACAGTATTTTTTTGTACAGCAGAGGGTTTCTTTTATTGTGTTCAGAGAGCAAACTGTTCTGAAACATACTTCCAACCATTTTGGATTTGTTCTCAAAATACAGTTAGTGACGTAGAAAGGAACCATTTCCTACAGGTATTCTTGTCAGGGTTTATATACATATATACACATGCTTTTTATCATCCTTTCAGGGTTTTACACAGTGTTAAGGAGCTACAAAACAGTTGACTTGACAATAGCAGCTGTTTATTGTGTGGCATGTCATTGGAAGAGGACACCAGGCATTGGTGTCACTTACACTGACATTAGAGAAAAGTGAATTAAACACATTTATTTCTAGGCTGTGCTCTTGTCACTGTAAAATGGGAAATAATCTCCAGAGTGCACAAAAAACTCCAAAGTCAAGCTACATATGTTTATTAGTACACTTAATAAGAAGAAGGAAACAGCTTAGCTGCTCTCAGACTTGTCTAAGAACTTGTGGCTGGTTCTAAGCTGAAATGGCCAGTAAATTAGAGTGCACTGATATTCTCCTGCAGCTGCTGTTCTGAGATGCTGCATTTCTGAAGAGACCTTTGCCAAAAAGTGCCCAAAATGTGGAAAACTGTGACTGGAAATTAGAAAATGTACATATTCAGATTAATTGGAAGAGACAAACTGATGGTAGTCTGACCAGAAACAAAAGGAAAAGAGGCAGAGTCTAAAAAGCAAATCTTTAAGATAGGTATATAATATTCAATATATGATTAAAAATGTGGCCTTAAACTCATTCCATCAGAGGTGTACATAATACCTGCCAGTCTGGCTAAGTTGTAAGGAGCTCTGCAGTAGCACCTGTCCACTACTGAAGTTCTCTTCGGATCACAGATCGCATTGACTGCAGTGGCATTGTGTGAAATGAGTTCTGCTTTAGATGAACAATCAATTGGTGTATCTGTTTTGTATGTGCGACCTATTAAGCTTTTGATAGAAAATCAATGTCCTGCCACTTCAAACTATGTCAGCCATCCACAGGGATAGCAGTTACCAAAGCTACTCGTATTTCCTCAGAGCAGCAGCTTTAGCAAAGTAAAAGGAATACCATAAAGCAGCCACGAGGCAGCAGGAGCCTCCCCTACTCTGCTTTCCTGGTCATCATGATACATCAACCTAGTGAGTAAAAATATTTCCTTTTTCTTTTCCTAACAGTGTGAGCATATGTGTAGGCCCACAAGCTATCTGAAATATTCCTAAATTTTTAGATCCATTTTCCTGATGAACAGAAACCCTGCAGCTCCTGCTGAGGTCTGTGAATTTTCACTTTTCAAAACTGAGCTTTTAAGATGCCTAACTTTAGTCTGTCATCTCTTACAGACTTTGCTGGAATATATAGGTTGCTGTTCATGAAACAATTGTTTGAGTTTTGATACACTGTGCCTAGCCCACAGAAAGGATGGTAGCAAATCTGTTTGTTATGTGTTGTACATGTTGTAAAAGGAGCAGTAATATGGCCATGCCTTAAAATTGTAGAAGTTTGGCCCTTTATTTTTTTAAAAAATTGTACAGCTGCTCTTCTCCTGGCTATGTCCTGTAACTCCTGTGTCTGGCCTGACACAGAAAGCATGAGCTGCTGTTCTTGTTCTGCAGTAGGAATAGTTTCTGAAAGGGTGTTTAACTGCAAAAGTCATTCAGGATCCAGCAAGAGTACAGTGTTCCATCAGGAACACAAAACTAACAGCAATAGGTTAGAATTTATATGTTTGGGAAAAATAAGATAGGAAAAAAATGCAACCAAATTCACAGTATTTTATTGTTTTGCAAAGATAACTGTGTATGGACGTGCCTGAATTGTACTTCCTAAGAAAAAATAAAACATAAATATGTTAAAATGCCAAAGGGAAGAAATCCAGACTGATGGGAATTTGTATTTTGTTATCAGTGTTACATATGTTGAAGTTACATGGTCCTTGCAGTGGATGTTAGGGATGGTGACTGAGAGGCACCCTTTTTGTGTCATGAGATCTGGAATTGTAGAGGTTCTCAGGGGTGAGTGCAGTGAAAGGGAAGGGCAGAGGCTGGATGCAGTAGCAGCCATCTGCAGAACTGTGTTCCCAGGGCTGAGCTGTGTGCTATGTGCATATAAGGAGGAACATCTTAAATTTCAGTACACCTGGAGCAGAAATTGCATTACTGCTATCAAAAAAATCCAAAAAACCAAACCACTGGAAGGATGGAATGGTGAGCATGTTTTAGCACCTGTAGGTTCCTTAGAGGAGCAAAATCTGATGGATATGCTCAAGAAAGCTTGTGCACGTTTTAATTCACTGTGTTACCAACATCACTAATGCTTGCTGGTTTGGCTTGTGCATTTAGACAGGCACTGCAACTGCTTTAAGGATTTGATTAAAATTGCTGGGAGCTGTTGAGGCAAGCCCGTACCACAAATATGTGTGATTAGGACTATTTACTGTATGTATCAGTCTTCCCTGATTTACATTAATTCTTCTTCTTAAAAACCTAGTGTCATCTGTAAATTGTGTGGAAAACAGCTGCTTACAGAGGGACACTGGCCATTTCTTATAAATGTGTGCAAGAAAAGAATAAAAGACTGCTTCTTTCTGTCCTCTTCCACATGGCATTTTACTGCAGGCACACACTTGGGGGAGGAAAGGCACTTTATCAAACAAACCCATTACCCAGGAGCAGCAGTCAGCCTCCCATTTGTTCCCAGGCCTGACAGAAGCATTGCAGTGATGCTCTGAGTTGGAAGAGCTGCTGGCTATGGGCATCTTAATAAGCAGAGCAAGAATCCTATTTTCTCTTGGAAAGAACTTATTCAGTGCTCCTCCAGAGGCAATTTTTTTTTAAATGACAACAGCTTTGATCTTGACTAGGCCTGCAGGCACAGATGCATGTTCTAATAGAAGCAGGATCCTCTGCCCACGCTGAACTGACAGTATTGCAGTTCAGATATGCAACAGAGCCAGTGTATAGCTGGGCAGCTTTTTTAATGCAAGACACAGGTTTTAGGTACTAAAAGTCATAATAAACTACCCAGTGTTGCCATTCACATTTAACTTCCCAAGTTTGGTTTTACTGCAGAAGTAACTGTTCTGTCATTCTGAATTGCAATAAAATTTTACTAAGGCATGGTGGTTACCACAGCACAGCTCCACAAGAGGGTGCTGAGAAGCCACTTCTAAATTTCTAGCACATTATACATCGGAAAATGCAGAGACTTGCACTGCAGCTGTCTCGTGCAAATCACACTTGTGTCATAAGATACACTGAACATGCATGCATGGAAGTGGAAAACTAGTGCAAAAAGTGGCAACTGCTAGTAAATCTAATCCTGCATCTACTGCTAAAGCAGGCAGGCAACAAACGACAGTTGTTCAGTTCATGCTGAATGCAGAGTGAATAGTACTCCTTGGATAGTGAAGTTGTCATGGCCCTAATGAAGGACAAGTCTTGCATTTTAAAGGGTGTTTTCTAAATCACAGCAGCTGCAAAATTTGTTCCTTTATTTGCAGAACTGGTACCTTTTGTCTGAAAGCTGGGCAGTTCAAGGACTGAGATCCTGGAGCTTGCTTTTCTCCTTCATTAGTCCCTTTGAAACTGCTCTGTGTGGGCTTCCTGCATTTAACAAGGAAGATAGAGGATGCAGTTCAGGACTAATTCATTTAGTCACTCATCTTTTGTATTCTATTTGTAGTTACAGCTGGTTGTTAGGGGGGGAGGAGACTATTAGAGCTTCCTAGTGTTGGATTTTTCCAGTGATGATTGTGAACTGAATACAATGGGTGCTTGTGTTGTCATTCTACCTTATTGACTCTGATAGCATTGAAAAATGTTAATTTGGCTTGGTACTTAATCATTGTAATACTTCACATTTCCAAGCATTTAATGCAGATTAGTGATTAAGATGCTTCTTAGAGAGGTATGTGTTGTCATCTCTATTTTTCAGATGAGAAAAAAACTAAGTGTGGTTTGTGTGGGTGTGTGTTTCATCTCCCCCAGGCTCACTATAAGATTAGAGCCTCAGAGCTAAAAATGACTTGCTCAAGGCCATGCAGAATAGACTAATCCCCTGACTCCCTAGCTCTGCTTTAATCATTTGTTTTCTTAGCACAGTGTGATTTCAGATGCAGCCTTATGAGGTTTGACCGAGATGCAGCAGATAAAGACTCAGAGGCAGTAAATCCTTGGATAGCTCAGTAATTAAAACCACCTGGGTTTTAACACATATGTAAAATGTATTTATATTACATAGAAATTACATATTTACAAAGCTACAGAGCATTGGTTTTGTTTTCAAAAGCTGTCATGAAAATGACCCACTTTTTTTTCCCCCCAAGCAGGATTCTATCTAGGATTTGAGATGCCTCTTTTGTGGACAAGGGCACTAATGAATGAATGAGAGCTGATGATCTTGCTGTGTGCCAAGGGAAAGCCCTGCAGTTCAGGTCTGGCTGCTCTCCACAGAGGTGTGGGCACAGTCCCAGGGCATCTTGGCCTTAATTTACACAAGACTGGCCGTGTACCCTCTGGTTCTTCCTCAGGGTTTTGCTGAAGTGCAGCTGCATGACGAGCTGCAGCAGCCCCTTTGCCGTGGATTGTGCTTCTCAGTCCTGTCATTTTCCACAGCCTCTGCTCTCTCTTGCCTGGCACATCAGTCCCTTGGGGAAGCGATGTACTCGTGCTTTGGGAGAAGGAGTGGGTGCTGCAGGTTACTGAGTGTGCTGCTGCTTCTGCAGGGTGGTGGATCCTGCTGAGTCTGTCCTCACATAAGGCGCCTTCTGGCTTCCTGTTAGGGTATCTAAGAAACCAATTACTCACACTCCTGATAATCAGCAAATAAATCAGCTGTGGCGATGAATGAGGTGGGAGGGGGAGACAAACAGCCTTCACTGCGGCACTCCAAAATCCCTGCTCAGCTGCAGTGTTTCTAGGAATGCTTGGGGGGACTGTACAGGAGATCTGCATGTCTCATCTCGTGCCTGCTTGCCAGGCAGCAGCAAAGTCACTTGTGCCCAGGGGCTGATGATGGAGGATGAGGCACCCTCACATGGGGTGGAAAGGCTGGGAGTGCATCCAGGACTGGGAATGAAGCGGCTGCTCTGCAGGACCAGTCCAGGGGACGCTTGGCCAGGGATGTCCCTAAGCTGCCATTGTCCCCAGGGGCCCCTTCCCGCCGGGCTCCTGAGGAGCTGAGCTGCAGGGGGGGCTGGACACCCCACCCCTCCCTGTGCATCCCAGCGCCCTGGGCTGCCTCCTACCCACAATAAGATGTGTCAGCTCCTGCTGCCAGCCCACAGGGAGAGAGCAGTTGGGCGAGAGGCTTGCTGTGTTTTGTGAGCAACTGTGGGACTTGAGAAACCAAAGTTCATGTGTTGAGTTTGTATCTGTGTGACTCCCAGCCTGAGGGAACCAAGAACACACAGGGGTAATGGACTGGTGTGACGAGAATATTCAGACCATATAATTTTGCTGGCTGTTTTGCCACGTGTGTGTCCTGGCATGCTGGGACATGGTACTGAGGGCCAAGGCAGTGGCTTTAATATTGACTGCTCATGTTCCTGCTGTTTTAAATCAGCACTGGTGTTTTGTGTCTCTTACCTCCTGAGTTGATGCTGTTTAAAAGTTTTCCATAATGCTTCTCATTGCCTGTTTCTATTGAGTAACAATGGTCTTTGGTCTCCAAATCAAGTAGTGTCATTCTGTCAGTGGAGTTTAAGTGATGGGCCCTTAAGTGACCCTGTTGGCATTGCTTCTTGAGCCTTGGCCTTGTTTAAAATCAGTGCCCATTTTTCATTCCTGCAGCTCCTGTAGCCCTGTTGGCCACGCTGGTCCTGAGACCAGAGCAGAGCTGTCAGAGGCCAATGGGAAAACAAGCCAGGAAGTCTCTCTGAATTAGGGTCTTGAACCTCTCTTCAGCAAAAGCTCTTTCTGCCTAGAAGTACATTTCACCTAAGTTTATGCTTCTGGAATTGATGTACAAACTCAAAGCTTTATCTGAATGTACTGAAGAGGCCTTATCTGTGGGAAGGTGTGGTACAGCAGTTCCAGCAGTTCTCTTGTGCAGCCTTTGTGTCATTAGAGTGCTCAGTCCTGAGTGTCCAGGACTGCCAAGGGATGGAGGCTTTGCTGGAGGCAGTGTGTTAATAGCTTACGGCCCTGTGTTGAAAACTGTGCTGGCATATTGCATTATGATGGCTTAGTATGTGTTTCTGTTCTGTATGAAACTGTTAGGGAAGCTGCATCTCTTCTCCTTCATGCAGTAAATATTTTTTATAGATTTCAGGCCCTGCACTGGCCCTTCACTTTTTGCAAATACTGACGAGTGCTCAACAAAAACTAGCAGTTCCTTCTGTGTTGCACAGCAGAATAAATGAACTATGAAGTCAACTTCTGTGTTAAATGTTAGGTTTTTATCTTTTCTTGCATTATCTTGACACATACCCTGCAATATGCATGAAAAAAGTCTTCAAAAAGGGAAGAAGGAAGAGAAATATCTAGGAAAGACTATGTCTTCATATTTCAACACAAAACAGTCTTAGTGTCTGTTGTAGCAGGGTGCTCTGCTCCGCAGGTTTCATGGGTCTGTGCTGACAAAATATTTAATTTTTGTGTGTTTTCTTTTGTGCTTGTCACAGACACAGGGCACTTCAAGGCCAGTCTCGTGCATCTGCAGTGCTGCCAAGCTGAGGGGTTTGTTTCATATTCACAGATGACATGAATGAAGCAGCAGGGCAGAGCATAAGCAGCATTTCCTTTCCAAAAGGGGCAGCAGCACCTCAGACCATCTCAGCAGTGCTTCCCAAGCCAGGCTGGTGCCCAGGCTGAGCTCCTGTTGCCCCGTTGTGGGTGTGTTAATGTACAGAAATGGCTGGCAGTGTGTTCCTGGTTCCAGAGTGGCAGCACAGGTATCTGTGGGAGGTGTTGGTGAGGATGTGATGTGGCCCTTTCAGGTGCTGTTTATCCCAATGTCTTTGAGGGCACCCTCGATGGCAGATGTGTCCCAATTTAGAATGGTGCCTTTTTTGTTGTGTCCCTGTGCCAATTAGGCAGGCCCTGAATAAATACTGGGATTTTCTCACAGGAAATCATCTGTTCAGATTGATGCAGTGCCTCACATCCAGTGCCAGCTTCCTGCTGCTTTCTTGGATGCTGCTGCCCAGATCCTTTTGCTTGCAGGGAGAATATTCCACTTGTGTCCCTGCCTCTAGCTGGGAATGAGATACACTGCTCCATTGTTTACCTCCCCTAGAAGCTGAGAGCTGTGGCTCTCTTTCTGAGACAGTCTATATTTGCACTCCCTGGGTTGGCTGGGCAACAGCTAATCAAATAATTACATTTAAAATAAGATTTAACAAAAAAACATGTCTAAAAATACACGCAAGGTGTAGTCATGCTTGTCACCAACAGAACTAGTCAGCAGTGTGTGTTCTGGGGAATGTTTCCTGAGCAATTAAGGGCCATTTAATCTTTCGTAATGTACTCAACTATTTTGTTGCATTTTTAAAATCTTTTTAGATGTTCTCCTATCTTTGCAGTATGTCAGCAGATCCAGTATCTCCTCCCATTCCTTTTCCTTCCCTTTCCTCTGCCCCCCGTGCTTTAAGTACAGTCCTCTCACACAGAGCCTTGACAGATGGCTATTCATACTTCAAGAGCTTCTGTTTGTAAGCTCCAGCTCTGTTCACGTTTAAAACATGAGTAAAAATAGCAGTGTTGGGGTTTTTTTTAAATAATAAACTGAAGGTCCCAAACAGATAATTATGCTTCCCTTATAAATAAGCATAACCCAGAAGCAGAAGAAATTCTGTATCTTCCCCCTGTCCTCAAACCAAACATGAGACTGAGTGGGACGTTCTGGGCTGTTCTGTATCATCCCTTCCTGCAGCATAGAATCTCTGTAAAATACATTCAGCTCAGTTTTAAAAGCATTGGGGTTTCAGAGAGGAATTTTTTTTGTTTATTTTGCATTCCATTGTGGTATTTGGGAGCTGGTTTTGAACTTTCCTGGTCTTGTGGTCAGAAACCTTCTTGTAATTGTCAGTCCAAGAATCCAGGCCTAGACAAGGACCTCTTATACTGGGTGTGGAGCCACTGCCCAGCCCTTGACCAGACTCAGCATTTCTTTCTGCCAGTGTATAATAAATGCCTCATTTACAGCTTCTAATTTGCTCTGGCTTTGGAACAGCTGCAGCATGGTGAGGTTTCTGCAGTGAGGTGAAAGGACACTCGAGGTCAGCTGTGGGCAAAAGGATCTCACCAGGTAAGCACTGTGAGTTCAAAAGTGGCACAGAGTTTCAGGAACATGTCTAATGAAGTGGCTGCAGCACATTTTTATGTGCTTACTGTGGCACTCAAGACAAGTTTGGTTAAAAGTCTGAATTTGCTGAGACTATAAAAAACTTTGTTAGCAAATGTGGAAAAGAGGAATTAAATGTAACCAAGGAAAAACAGAAAATAGTTTTAAATACCTGTTTCATAACAGCCTGATATTGGGGCTGAGATAATGGACCAGGTCGTATACTGAGAATTAGTTTGTCTTGTGTGGTACACCTTTCATTAGAAATATATTTAGCATAGTGCTTAGCACCATGCCAGGCCCAGGATTTTTGTTTGGTTGGTGTCCTGCAGACCTTGCAGCTGCCTTTTGTTCCTTGATACCCTGATGTCCTTACTAAGCAATATAAAACATTCTGTGTTGGCTTTGCTGGAGCTGGTGGTTGTGTGGCAGTTGACCTCGGGAAATGTAGAGAAAGATTCAGCTGGATTTTGCTGGGTATTCAAAATTATGAGTTGGCCTTTAGATGGTATTTAAGAACCTGTTACAAAGAAAGTAACAATTATACCTAGCTACGTCTGAGAAGGCTGTGAGGACATTACCCAAAGTGTAGCAGGGCTGGGTGTTCATGAGAATCCTCTGCTCATGTAGAAGTTCACTAACCTCTTTAATGAGAAGAAAGATACCTAATTCCTTTTGATGTGGAAAGATGTCATCATGCTCATCTCTTTCTGTTCACTGTGGTGGGATCAGATACACTGGGGAATTTCAGGTTCTGAACTCCCACATCACACTACCAAGGTGTTCAGAGGCTTCTGAGCAGACACTGTGGCAGGTGATGCTGTGGCAGCATTGGAAACTTCTTCAGTTGTTTGAATCTACAGAATCCCAGAATGACTTTGGTTGGAATGTAAGACCTTAAAGACCATCAGGTTCCAGCCCCTCTGTCATGGGCAGGATGTCATTTACTGGATCAGATTGCTCAGGCTCTCATCCAACACAGCCTGGAACACTTCCAGGGATGGGATATCCCTGAATCCAGAATCTTAAAATCATAAAGTGTGGAATAAAGCAGTTCTTAGTACAGCTGCATCCTGAACCTTGTGTGAGTCATCCTGCTCAGCATCTGTGGGGTCTGTTCCCCGTGCCCTGCAGACACTGTCCTTTGCAGGCAGCTCTGGTTCCCTGCTCTGACACTGCAGTGTCTTGGCCACCATCCTCTGTTTGGTGTCATTAAGGCAGAAGGATTGATATCAGTTGGTAGCTAATACAGTGTTTAATGTGTGTATCTGTGAGGCAAATTCCATTTTAGCCGTGTGGAGAGCGCGCAGGGATATCAATATTCCGTGTCCTAATGACAGCCCAGCATTCAGGATCACATTAAGGTCTCTATTGAGCTCAGCACAGTGACGCATCTTGTTGCTGGGATTTGGAAGGCTCAAATCATTTGCAAGTAGGAATGGGACTTTTAAGGCTTTTGGTTGCTCTGCACACAAACTGCTGTGGCTCGAGGAGCTTCAGCAGAGCTCAGCACACGCCCTGGTGTTTCCGCTGTAGTGTAGCAGTGAAAGCTGTATGGAGCTTCAGGCTTTTGTTGCAGTGTTTACAAAGGATATTCTGACACACCTGGCTACCAAATACTGTGGCACTTGAAGCACTTTGAAGCTGTTCTGCTGGATTTGGCTTTGGAGACATCAAAGGTTTACTTACAAAAGGGGAAGAGAGGGTTTGGCAGTGGTGAGCACTCTGTGAGTTGGTGAGATGCTCCTGTGGGAGCAGCAGAAGATGATGCTGATGCTTCAGCTCACAGACATTTCCAGAGGGGCAGAGTAAGCAGGTGCTGTTTTCTAGGAGTTCCACCATTTACAGACAGGGCATCAGGCTGAAAGCTGGTGTGTTAATAGGAACATGTGGGAAATGCCCCTTTATTCTGTGGTTATATTCAATTATCCTTTAAAGCACACAGGAAAGCTGTAGTGTTTTTCTACTATAGTTAATCTCCTTTATTGATTAGTTGTCCATTCAGATGTGATTTTTGGTACCATTGGGGAGGTATCAGTTGCTGAGCACAACCTCAGCAGCTCACGTGATCTACAATAGTATGAAATGTTTATCAGACTCAGGAAGGAGTTTTTGAAGGCATTTGGGGAGGAATATACATCCTGAGTTAAATGGTGATGGAAATTCCATGTTTTTGTCTAACTATTATCAGATTCTTTTTTCCTCCCCCCATTTTCTTCTAATCTTTCCTTCAATTAATGCATATTTCTTCCTATCCGCATTTAATGGTTGTAAGGAGCACTGGTTAAATCTACCATTATGTAAAATATGAGAAATGTGATTACTGTTCTCCTGCCAGTCTTCTTAGCAAGCCCCACACACTGGTTGCACAAGTGGCTTCTTGGAGGCTTCCCTAAATGTCATGGAAAGTATGGAAGAAAATGGGCGTACAGATTTAGGAGTGGTAGATGGGAAATCTGGAATAATCTTCTGAAAGATCACAAAAATCTAGATGAGCCACTTCATTTTGCAGTAAGGAGAATTACACCAAAGCATTAAATAGTCAAAGAAAAGAGCTACAAGAATGATGGTTTTAGCAGCATTCTGAGGAGGAATTACAGTGGGATAGGGAGGTTTGTGTTTTAATAATTGTGCTTTGCCAAGAGAGTCTGTACAAAGAGGCAGATGGCAGAGCTGTTACAGTGCTGACCCACAGGCAGCTGTGGGCATGAGTTCATCAGGAACAACACTGCAACTCCTGGCACAGGGAGCAGGAAGGAGCTGCAGTTTTCTGTACTTGTTCTTATAACTGTCTGCAATATGCAAATATCCAAGAAATTACTGTGTTTTTAACTTGCAGTGCCTTAGCACTTCATCGAAGGGAACCCACTCATGAGCTGCTCACATAATAACCAACTGCAGTGGGAAAATAGGTCAGGTATTGCAAGAGAGGCAGTCGAGGAATCTACCACTGGAAAATTAAGTCTGTCAAAGTATAATGCAGTGGTAGCATCAGAATGCAGACAAAAATCACCTGTGCAGCAATGGAGAAAGCTGCAAAAATCCATCTCTAATGTCCTGTCTCTCAGGATGGGGTGGTGCGTTTCTGGGGCAATGACAAGAAACTTGTGCACTGTCCATTTTCTTACTCATTTGCATTCCACTGATTTAATCCTTTCTGCTTGTGGAAAAAAAGAAATTCTTCAAGGAGGGGTTCCCCTCCTGGCTTTTATAGGACTATTCAGGAAGACAAAACCAGTTAAATGGATTATTTTCTCTTGACATTGTTCTGTTAAAGCAACAATTGTACACGGGGTGTGATGTGTGTTTTTTATCTTTGACTGGACAGCACAGAGATAAACACCTCGGGTCCCAGCCTGGAGGGGCAGATCCCTGTTGTGGTGCCCAGCTGTGCTCCTTGTTCTGCAGTCTGGGGCCAGGCTCCAGTGCAGAGCCTTGTCCTTAAAGCAGGGACTTGGAGTGGGATCACAGGGGCTGCTCTGCAGGAAGACTGCACACATGGAAAACTGCTCAGGGTGCCTGTTTGGACAGTGGAGGGGGAGTTAAAAGGACTTATTTCTTTCATCCTGTATTTTCTGCAACTTCACTGGAACAGGTGTAGCACAGTGAGCTGTACTTGACCCAACCACCAGACTGTGGTTTGAAGTCAGATCTCTGTTGGTGACATCAGACTCCACAAAACCAGAGAAAGTGACTGCACAAAATCATTTGAGCCTTGAAATTTTATTATCTTGTTTGCATCAACCAGTTATTCCTTTCAGCACCAATAAAAGACAAAAACCCCTCCATATTGTTTAAAATACCTTGTTATTATCAGGTCTGTGATTGTGGTTTTCTTGCAGGTAAAGAAACCAATGAAAATATTTAAACTTTTCCTTTTTTTTTTTTTAAATACATTTATAACAAAATGTCAGAAGGTGTGTGCTTACCATATAAAAACATTAGGTTCCAGAAGGATACAATACCGGAAAATCATTGAAATAAAAAAAAGTTATTCTTATTACAGGACTTCTAAACCTCAGCAATAATACAAGTCTTTAAAAGCATCAAGATTATATTTAAAACAAAATGGCATGGAAAAGTGAGACCTTCAGTAACAATTTGACCCTCATAATGGATAAAAGCGGGAGGTTTTCAAAGTGCTTGAATTGTATTTCTGTCCTCATCCTGTAGTGCCAGGAGGAGGCAAAACTGCTTTATTTCTGAGCTGATGATATGTGCTGACACTGCTGTGCTGCTGTGTGATCCAGGGTAGCTCACACACCAAACTGGGGACAGTCAGATTGGCTTCATCTGGACCACCAAACAAAGGCCATTAAAAAAAAAAAATATCCTTATTGGAATTGTGTGTTCCTTTAATCCTACTGTCTTACCCAACAAGTAGGCCTGAGGGTCTAGGCAGACTAACTGAGAGTGTTTCTGGGGTAAAACTTTGTCATGATACTGGCACAAGGCAGGTAAACTCCTTCTGCAGGCAGCAGGACACACCTTGGGCTGCCGGCTTCTCCTGGAGCCAGGCTCTGTAGGTTCTGGTTGGGTGCTTTAGGCAGCTTCTGCCACGTGTCCAGGCTGGGGTGGAATAAAACTGGGCAGCCCTGGAATGAGTCAAACGCTTTTTCCCCCAGCAGGAGGCTGGGTGTTACCTCCCTGGGCTCTGCCTCCATCTCTTGGGTGAGTTTTTGGTGTGATTTAAAGTTACCAGCTTCATCAGGATCTGACACTTTCAAAACTTCTGGAAATGCTTGGTTTTTAACTGTCCTCTTTGGGCCTTTTGTTCACTTGTTCTAGAAGTGCTGTTGTAAAATGCAAACTGAACATGAGAAACAGAAGATGTTACCTAGGTTTTATAAAAAGATGACATTTCATCTGCAGTATCCCTGGTGAGGGGCAGGTAATAAACCAAGCAGAGTCTTATTACTCACTTCTTGAAGATGCCTGAAATCCCAGTACAAAGTGGGATAAGCATAGCAGAGTAAGCTTAACTTGATTCCTTATAAATAACATTCTACTTATAAATTGGGTCATGCTATCCTTAAGCAAAGTAGGATTGGCATCTGAAAAAGCTTTCCAGGGTTTGATGTCCTGGGTGTGGTCTTTTGTTTTTTCTTTTTTTTTTTTTAATGCAAATATTCTATTCTATAGTATCTGCCTAAGGCCTGTGATGATTGATAGCATGCTGGTACAGGCATTGGCCGAATGGATTCTCTGTGGGGTGTTGGATGGAACTGTGGTGACTGGAGTGGTGTAGGCAACACTCATTTTTCCCCTGGAGGTCACTGTCGTGGAAGGGGAAGCCTGTTCATTCCAGCTCACTGCTACAGACACTCTCTGACCCCTGCAAGCATTGCCAAGGCATCAGAAGGCACAGGATCAATGCAAAAAACCAAGGAGCATCTGTACAGTGGTGCCACAATGCTGACCCTCCCCGTATCACTCCCTTGCAAAGTCACATCCCTAAGACAGTAAATTAGAAAGAATTACTTACACTGGTTAAATGTATGTGTATTGTGTGAGAGAACATTTTACAACAAGCCAGTTCTTGAGCACTGAGGAACTAGGAACATCAGAATCTAAAACAGTTTACTTCAAATTTGAAAAAACATTTCTCAGCTTATCTCAAAAAGTTGACAAAAGTGGCTGATTTTTCAGTCAGCACAAAGCCACAGAATAAATTTTAAAGTAATTTAGACCATGTTAGTGGTGCCGTAAATAATGTAACATTGTTTGGCAGTAGATTTATGTTTGTATCCCACACAGTGTCAAATTCAGCTCCTGCAACTGCTACTTGGTGAAATTGATATCAAATTGTCATTTACATTGTTAGGAAAACTATTAAAAATACCGTACCTTGTAGTTAGTCTTACTACTGAGAAATAGCTGCTGGACAGCACACAAATTACTACTGGTACTGTTTGGGTTTTTTAAAAAAGATTAATAAAATACAAGCAAGGTAGAAAAAAGGATTAAAAAGCATTGGTTTGGGTACAAGTTTTTCTGGATTGAGTGGAGCAATAAGAAACCCGAAAAACACATTGCACATATGTGCACCCTCTGTATAAAGACAGACATACAAAGTGGGAAACTGGTGGTGCACTGGGGTAGTACACTAAAGTCTCTGATTCTGTAAACTTGAATTCCTAATTTTATAAAAAGGGGAACTGAGTCTGTTTCCATTTCTGAGTACCCATGGGTTACGCCTCAGACTACCCCATGGTTTGGCACAGTACACTTTTAAGAGGCAGTCTTTGCTGAAGGAACCCCAGGACTGGAAAACGAGGCATAAAATGTGTCAAGACCAGGTGCAGCAGGAGAGTGGGAGCAGTGGCCTTGCTGCCTCCTTGAAATTAGCCAATGCTGTCAGTCCTGTTCTCTCACGGCTATTACAAGTTTCACTATTTGCAAAATCAGATCTAAGTACAAATTCTGTTGTTTACTGTAGCTAACTAAGCAAGTACCAGAGGCTATGCAGACTGAGATTTCTAATTTAGATCTATTCTGATTTAGCTCAAGCTGATTCACAGCAGGTGTAAACTAAACCAAAACAAGAACATCCTCAGGAGTTTGTAGGTAGCTTAACTAAAACAGGTTATTTAATGGGGTACATCTAATATTGGGTTAACTCTTCTTAACACAGGGAATTTGTAAGACAGGAGGAAATAACACTGAACTTGAACAGGAGATAGGCAGAAGAAACTAAGTAATGGTTAAAACAGAAGGGGTCTCATTGTTCTCCCAACAACACAAACCATCTGAAATTAAATCCCTAAAAAAATGCTGAGTCTCATTATGGACCTGATTCTCAGGTTTTCATTTTTTTTTGTTAAGGTTACAGAGGCTGGTTAGGTCAGGTCATGGGGACGAGATGGCAGAGGGGAGCCCCACATTTGAAGAGCTTTAATGGAAAGAACTATGAATCAGATGGCAAGACCCCCATTCAGTCTGTGGGTGCATAACAAATGGAGAGTTGTGTCTCACAGACATCAAAACAGCCTCTGTTCCTGGGAAGCAGTTACCTAAGGCCAAGAGTCACAGTTCTATTCTCTACTCTCCTGCTGGCCACATTCCACTTCCCCTTTAAGTGTACTGATTCCTCTAGAAAATTGTCAGGTTATTCTGCCTTATCAATCATACACTGTTCTACACCTTTTTCCCCCCAAATGTCACTTATGTTTATTTTTACTCTATATCTAGCATGCATTTTACAATTCATTTCTCACTTACCCTTTCTAGCTAAGGCAGAATGTTGGCTCTGGTGTTACCAATGGTACTACAGGAATCTATTCACTCTACTGTAACATACATATCCCATACCATAATTCAGAACTGTCCCACACATGGGAAAGAAAAGACATTACAGGGAAAATATTTCTTCTTAAGGGAAGAAGTTGCATTTAGAAAGCTGAAGGCCTGATTCTGGAGTCATCATTCAGACAAAACAGTTCATAATTTCAGTGGGAACACAGCTGGAAAAGGGATGGGGCTGTGTTCTTGAAGTCTCAATTCCAAATCTTTTAATTATCCTTAAATCAGACAGGAAGATACTGGTCTGCAAATTGAAGAGAGTTGTTTGGTTTAAGGTCTACCTGTACTGACAGAAGGGTTTCCAGTGCCAGAGGCTTTGGCTGGGGCTGGTTTGTGCCCTCCCTTCCCTGCTGCCGTGTCCAGGTCTCGGCGGGTTTCTCTCCGGTGCATGCAGTGCGGGCGCATGCGGCGGCTGCAAGCACGAACTACAACTGGCACAGGCTAAAGAAAGAGAAGAAGCTGCAGCTTTGCAGTTAGACAAAGAAATGATGCAAAAAACCATTGAGCGGCACTAACTCACAGACTAAGTACAAACTAAATTGTGCTATATATTAGTATAAAAACATGGTTTAGTAAGAATGGCACTGGTTCAGAAGGAATTAGGACTTCCATCTTGGTTCCGTTCGGTCCACAGTGAAAGTATTGTAGTACAGGCCTGCCCTGCTGCCTGAGCCACTTGTGACCGTGGCTTTTGGCCACAGCCCCTTCCATTTCTTCCCTTTTTAGATCCACATTGTTGGTACTTTCTGCTAGTAGCCCAGGTCAGGTCTGGTCATCTTTCCTAACGTGGCACCAGAATAGTTCATTCTTATCCTCTGATATTTTTGAAATATCATTCATGTTTCCCTCTTCTAATCTCTCAGAGCTGGTCAGTTTTAAGGATCATCCTCTCCCGTAGACACCATGAGACGCATTGCTACTGGAAGGTGGTCTGTCAGGCCTGCCAGCTGGGTAATAAAGCTGAACTCTTCCACTTCCTGCAGAAGGAGAACAAAAGTAAAATAAAGAGCTGAAAAATCCATCTGTCATTCCACACATCAGAACTCATCCTCTTTGAACTACCTGAGTGTATTTTAGAGGTGTGGGACCAGCCGGGTTTGGCTGGGCTGTTGGGGAACTGCCACTCAGGGCATGGCAGTGTGCTGCAGAGGATGAGGTGAGCCTCTGGTAGCACCCAGCTGAGCTGGATGAAATCTGTTGCACGTTTTCTTTCCATTTACAGTAACATGTCTGTTCCAGACAGACTCGTCTGCAGTGCTGCAGTAGGTGATCCACGTGCAAGGTATGGTAAATAGTTGTGACTGAGCTCCTCGTTTTCATCATGGAACTCTGTACAAGGCAAGGCTCTACACTAGGAAGCAGACTACACCCTACAAGTTCTCCCTCTAGGTAGCTCATGTCAACTTCTGCCTACATATTGCAGAGTTGTAACTTAGGTAGATTTATACAGGCATAAAAGAACATCCAGATACTTGAAAAGATTAAACAATAGTCAGACTGCAGGTATGGGAAAAGCATGAGGAAAAACAGGCAAAAGCTTAAGAGGAATGAAATCACGGTTGATTGGTTGTTCTAGAAGAGCAGTACATCTACCAGTGCTGCTTCTGGAATCCTCAAACTCAATACTTTGTTATGTAGTAGCTTTACAAACATGGTACCTGCATGCAGAGGTGGAAAATAGCAAAGCAGCAGGCCCTCCCAGGAGTATGAGTGTTAATCCAAACAGAACAACTTGTGATACCATTCAGAGAAGCGTATTGTGCAAGTTACAGCCTTTTTGGCACCTCTGAAACTCACCACTTTCCATTCCAGGTAGAGACCTTCTTCTGTATAGAGCATATAGTCAATCCTCCTCCCATTTCCCTTCAGTGATGCCTTCCTCCCCTTCTGACTGGAACTGTGGTTCTTGCTGGTGGGATAGACTAAGTATCCTTTTCTTCCTTCTTCACTTTCCAGCACCCTATTTCATTAAAAAAAACCAAACAAACAAAAAGCAAGTTTTAATGTTTAAATGTTTGCTCATCCTGGCCATTTATGCCCAAGGTTCTCTCCAAATCTGTGGTAAGGATAACCCCAGTCCCAAAGGACTGTTAAATCTGTAAAGCACATCTTTTTCCAAATGTAATTTCTATTATGAAGCTGCTCTAACTGCTAACAGTGCACTTAAAGCTTCATGGCAGGCTTGGTATCACTGGTGCTGTCCTGGAGCTCCCTTGAGGCCAGGAGAACAAACACAGGGGGGAACTGCTATTAGTGCCATCAGGCAGCTCAGAGCCCCTCTGTTGATTTCCAGTGTTGCTGAAACTGGCAGAGGAGGAAGTTGTTTCCTGGATTACTTTAGTACAAACCTGAGCACTTTGATACAAACCTCTCCATTACAACATCCAGCTTTACAGACAGGGTGTGAGTGAGGACTGGTTTGCAGGAACACACATCTGGGCACATAGTGGGTGGTTTTGAGCAGGTTTCAGCACCAGATTACTGTGTCTTGGACCCCAAGCTCTTCCTTCACTAGAAATAACAGCCTAATTTACTTGATTCCTGTATGTGACACTGCAAACTCCCCCACACTGAGATGTTACTCAGCAGGTGTGTTAGCACTGCTGCCACCTTGCAAGGAGATTACCCAGCCCAAGGCCACATACAGAGGCACTCAAAACTGAGAATTGGTTTCTAGGTATCAATCTTGTGTTCAAGGAAATAAGATGCTGCTGTCCCATTAAAATACTTGTTTTGGGTTCTTAAACATAACCTGTAGGTTTTAAACGGAAGGCTGTTAAGGCCCTGAGCAACTCGATCTAACTTTGAACTGAGCCCAGCTTCAAACATGACCTTGGACCAGGCACCCCACAAGGGTCCCTGTCACTCTGTTTGTACAGTCATCCTGTGCTGTTCTGGGTTGTTTTGCTGTTGTGTTGGATTTTGAAAGACACTTGTTTTGCCCTCCTGTGTTCTATTTAAAAGCTCTGCCAAAGGAGCACTGAGGGGAACAGCCCTGACCTCGTGAGTGAAAGCCGGACTGGGACCTGCCCCTGCTGGGCTTTGTGCACTGGGTGACATCAAGTCCAGCACAGGTGAGTGGCACAGCCCACTCAGAGAGAGGCTGCTCAGGCTTTGGTTTTGCTGCATCTGCCTTAAAACACAAACTTCCAAAACCACCTCCTCAAAAATCTCCTTCCTTTACTCACCTGCTGAAACCTGAGTTCACGGCTCTGTGGTTTCCCTTGTAAGAGATGATTATGCCTTAAGCTGATCATCAACTGTTGCAGGAGAAATACTGAGCCATGAACTTAGGTACTAGCAGGCACAAAGCCTTTAATTTCATCTTGGGAAAAGAAAATATATTTTTGATCACTTGGTTTTTAAGACTTGACTTGGATGGGTTTCATGGGACTGGTTCTGGATTTTTTTTTAATGCATGCACATGAGAGTACAGAATGGAGGAAAAAAAATGGGACAAGCACTTGTGATATGTTTTAATGTGTGAGATTCAGATGGTTGCTTTGTCAAATTTTGGGGGTTTGGAAGGACCTGAATGGTGGCAGAGAGGACCCAGCACCCACTACAGCTGATTAGGTCTCAGTAGTGCTATAATCTCTAAATTTGGGTCAATTGATACATTTGGGGTGCACTTCATGTGCTGCAGCAGGTGACAATGATAAAACTCTGATCATGTAGTCATTTGATCAGAACTTTTCTTAACTCCCCTTTGGACTTAGGGAGATTGAAGGCTCTTACAGCTTATTGTAATTAGGTTATGAAAGTAAACTTTCTTTTAAGTGTTGCTTTGTTTTAATAATAACTCACATTAAATTAGCTTATTGTCTACACCCCATTTTGATTCTCCAAAGAGCTCGTGCAAATGATTACTTCCTTAGATTGTTTTTCTAGGTTCAAGGAAGCAAGTTCTTTGATGGTACTGACCTCTTTCAAAAATTGTATTTATATTTGGCAAAGCCAATTAAGTAACAAAGTAGAAGAAACTGCTGATTAGCTCTGCAGCACTACTGCAAAAAATCTGCTTTGCCTTAATTTAAAACATGAGTTTGCTTCAGCTTCAGTTACGTCTTTTAAAAGTCTGTGAGTACTGGGTATTCACTTAACCTGCACAAATACCCATGGAAGGGAAATATTAATTTAAAATACATGAGGGAAGCAAATGGTAAATGTGCATGCATGTGCTGCTGCTGAGAACTTGCACCTCTCTGTGCACAGGGGTTTGCTGTTTGTCTCAGCAGGAAGCTGACACAAGTACAGGACAGCTGGCTCTGCCGTGTTGGCAGTCAAATGCTGCAAGTTCGAGGGAACATTTCTAATCATGACTGAGTTGCACGACTAAACCTCAATTTTATTAGAATAACTGTCTTGACTCATAGGATACAAAGAAAGGGAGAATAAAAAAATTGGAACTTTGTTTTTTCTGACAGGGTTTCAGTCCCAAATACCCCAGAGCTGCAGTGTGAAAGCCCCGTCCCTCTGGTGGCTGGCTGTGTGGTGCTGACCCAGCTGCAGGGAGTGAAGAGCACCAAGAGCAGTGACTGGAAGGGAGCCATGGATCAAAACTCCCTCATCCCAAACCTCATGGGACTATCTCTCATTCTGGCCAGAAGCACCTGAGCTAAGGAAGATTTTTCTCACTGGTACTGAAGCCTTTAGCCCAGGACTATGTGCCCCTGTCCAGCAGAGGAGACTGGAAAAATTTCATTTAAATTTTTTCTGTCTGTGCTGGAATGTGATCTCCTAGGCCTGCCTCTGGTCAGGGTTCAGAGATAAAATGGCCTTATTCTAGTGCTTAACTTAGAGATGACAATCTTCTCTGTGAGATGGGATTATTTGTGTGCATTTCTGAGCAGAAGCTTGTGTAGCTTCCAGGACTGTGGAAGAGCCCAGGTTGTTATATCTAGCTAATTAATTGTTTGATAATTATAAATGACTTGCTCATTATTTGTACCAAGTCTGTTGTTCTAGTCTGATGTTTTACGTACACTGTGCTTAACACAAAAGAGATAAGAACGAGTTGTTCTGCTGCTTTTATGGCCTATTTAGTTTAGTAATGTGAAATACTTAATTTTATTTATAAACCAGAAAAGAGTGCTGATGAAGAAATAATTCTCTGGGTAGCTGACATTGCCAATTTAAATGTCTGTAAAGCTTCATCAAGGTTTATTGTAGAAAAATTTTCAAATGGATCAATTCTAAGTAGTCCCCTGGTTTGCTGGGTATATGAACAATATTTGTTAGCTAGATAGCCCCACAGCCACTGTGCTTTTTACACATTTTTAAAGCCCAGATTCCATTAATTGCTTTAAATTTCCCTGAATTTCTTTGCAAATTTCCTGTTTGCCAGACCTTTGCGGAGACAGCAGGGCAGGCTCCCTCAGCCTCTCATGGAAACCATGGCTTCTGCAGTGCATGAGCACCTCCACAGAATGCACACATGCAGAGCCCTGTCTCCCTGCAGAGCTGCAGAAACAGCCAGGGGAAATTGCAGTCTCACAGAAGTGATTTCACCAGTGCAAAAGAACTGTAACACATTGCAGAAAATGGAAAGCCACACTTGGCAGGCAAGAAGCCTTATGTATATTCTGTTCCAGACATTCAAGGCTAGTTTCCAGTTGTCACATCCAGAGGTGCTGTGCATACCCAGAGGTAGCTGAAGTAGTATTCCTAATTTGTTACTGATTATTTGATAGCTCCCTATTTCATCAGTCATGTATTTGTCCGTGGAACGTGATTGCTGAACACAAGTAACTCTTCAGAGAATAAAACCTAATACCCCAAAAGGAATTTTGTGACACATTGTCTGAAAAGGCCACTTTAAAACATGGCGTTTGTTTGAGTTTTGTTTCTTTTGTTTGTTTTTGTTTGGTTCTCTTAGGGGATGAAGTGGGTTAGGTTTTATTTTGGGTTCTTTTAAATGCTCCAAGCTGCTTGTGGAGGCATAAAATATAATGTTACACCCACATACAGGTTTGCATTAGCAAGCTTGATTGTAGGGCCAAATTACCTTATTTTTGCTTTCTGGAAATCCCTTTCACATGTACGAAAGTTATGTTTTTAACATGTGAATAGAAATGTCTGGAAATTTTGTAAACTCTCAAATGTGCAAAGCAGGATTCACTGTAAAAAGTTTTCCTTTTGGATGTAAACTAAAACCAAACCTGATATCTAGGTTCAAAACTGAAAGAAAACGTCAGGGTGTGGACTCACTTAATACATTCACCCAAGTGTCCACCTATGCCATGAAGTGTTCTGTGCTGGGTGAGTAATTGCAACATCAACTTCCTATAATGTACCATTTCCGTTATGTGTGTCAACTGAAACATCTGGACTGACTTCTTAATTTAAAGATCCTTACCTCTGTAGTATATTTTGGTAATGCATAGTTAGAGCATCTTTTATAGTTAGTCATGATGCCAAGGTATCTATTTAGCACAGTAAACTCACCTTCATGGTAGAGAAAGTGTCAAAAGGATTGCCACATTCATTAAGTGCTCTTCTAAAATGTACAAAGCTTATTAATTTCTCTCCACGGGGATATTGTTTAACAAACAGGTATTCAATAAATTTCTCTTAAGACTTTTGCTAATTAAGACCTTTTTTTTTTTTTTTTTTTATTTCTTGTAACTCCCCTAGCTCAAACCAAAGACACCTGTTTCTCAATATCACTTTACAGGTGCACTAGTATCACTGGAAGATCCTAAGCCATATTCCCAGTTCTGACTGATGTGCAGTTTCATTCCTCTCTGTATTTGTGAGCTGGTGTTTTTAGGGGTATTGAACTCTGCAATGAATGGGTAACTCAGTAGTTGTTGGGCTGGAGGTGGTGTTTTAAACTTTGTGGGGTTTTTATTTGAGGAAAACTACATTTCCTTTTGTTACTGCCCTTTACAGTGCTGTGACCTCAGACCTGGCTGCCTGCAGAGACTTTCAGACAAGCTGTCCATGTACTCTTTTTGGGAGTGCTTGCAGTTTCTTGTGCTCTGGGCCTGTCCAGGTAGGACCAGCTCTGGAGACAGACACACACTGCTTGCATCTCTCATCTTTTCATCCACTGAAGCCAACCCTATTTGACTTAGAGAACCAGCCTCTTTTCCTGCCCCTTTTATCCTCTTCCCCAAACACCCCTGGATAAAAATTTGATTAGTTGTTTTGTTTTCAATCCATAAAGTACCTCTCAGTCTGAACATCTGAAATGTCAATCAGCAAGCAATTAACTTGCTTTTTACAGAACTGTCTAAAACATGTGGAAAGGTTAGGAATTGCATACTTCTGTAGGTTATCTGGAGTGCACACTTCTTCATCATACAATCCTTCAGGATCCAACAGGGTACCTGTGAACAGAAGGGGAGATGTGAGTGTCCCAGCATAGCTCCTGGGCTGTGTCTCTTGGGAAGCTTGCAGAGACACAAGTGTATGGGGTGAGGGGACTCCTGTGAGAGCACAGTGTGTTCCCTACTGCCTCCCCACTGCCTGACACCTTGCAAATGTCTCCACTCTTCCACTTTCTCAGCCCCCATGACCGTAATTTGTTTTTCTCCTACCACAGAGTAAAGCCTCATTATTAAAAAGTTCTACTTTAGTATCTTCACAGTTATTAAAGCTCCTCTGGAGATAGTATTCATTCCTGTTCTAAAACTTCAACAAGTTCAACTGAGTCACACCAGGTATTAATATCTCAGAGTTCCAGGAAATCTTTTATAATACAAACCTGACAAATTCATGGAGTTGATTTGCTTTGTTACATCCTCACTGACAGTGTTTATTGAGTATCAAATGGAACACTCTGAGCAGAAGCTGCAGGGTTTCATTGCATGCACAAAGTACAGAAACAATAATTTGGCTACCTTCCCCTCCAAGTAATCTAGAGATTATTTCAGAAGCAGAATAGATGGGGAAGGCATTCAGGTAGCTTGATGCATGACTTCTAGAGAGTGGACTGCACTTCAAGGTCTCTGTTCAGTTCTTAATTATTGTTCCACAAGATATTGTTAAGGTCTATAAAATCTATAGTATAGAAATACCCCTTCTAAATATTTGTCCTCAACCAAACTCTCCCTGCTGGTCAGCTGAAGCAGCTGCTGCTCAGAGCTGCCTGTGGGTGCAGACAGGGAGGTGTTCCCCCACTGGAGCTAGAGAAGGTCTTACCAATTGCCCAAGGCTTATCCTCCCCAGGACCAGCTCGACACGGGTCTTTGTAGTGTGTAAACAGAGAATGCTGTTGCTCCAGCTTGTCATCTGCAGGGAAAGAACAACCCCAAGAAAAGGCACATCTTTTTTTGGTTGTGGACCTGTGCACAGCTGTGTGTTCTGTCACAAGAGCAGCACCAAGCCCTGATTTCTCCTCGGTAGGAGAATCCTAAATACATAGGTTTGATTTGAGTCACGTCAGCCACAGCTTTACTGCACAGCAGGATCTTGCCTCAGGCAGAAATTCCAGCAAATGCTTGCTATTAACAGTGCCTTCCTGTGCTTTCTTACAAAGCCTTTTCAATGGAAGATATTCTTGGTGGTTTTTAGCTCTAAGCTGAAGTGGAAGTTTTCCAGTGCATCTCCTCCCTGTGCCATTGTTTGCTTACACAGTACAAAACTCTTGTTGAGATAGAACATCCAGAGGAGAGCTGGGCTGGCTTCCCAATGGCAAAGGAAATGCCTGTTTGTGGGCATATTTACACATTTCAGTAAGTTTGAAGATAAAACCTTATGGTTTCTTTGCTTCAGAAGAATTCACTGACTGAATGTTTTCTAAGCTATAACAGATAAGAGAAAAGATGGGCAATTGATAATTTGCTTGGGATGTTATCTACAGCATTAAAGCCATTCTAAACATAATCAGCATGACCTATCAACTTTAAATTAAATTATTCTTAGTTGCTACTGTGCTCCTTGCATTGAAAGCATACAGCAAATCAAGCTCCTAGCATCACCTGGTAAGAAATCCCACAAAACTGCACATACCAGCATTTCAGACCCTGAGCAAACCAGCAAATTCCAGTTCTGTGTGTGCTGCTTATCAACACAATCACCATAGCCAGGAAACAAATTGGAACTCGAAAATGCCAACGGCTGCAACTCCACTGTTAAATGGTAAAGAAACTGCAAACAGCTCCTGGAATCTTGCTCACAGCACTGACACCTTTTTACAAGGCTAGAACATCTTAGCAACACTTGAAGGCTCTCTCTTGGGAGAATATTCACCTGAGTTTGGAGCTGCTGCTGCTGTTGTGTAGTTGTCACTGTCTATGCCAAGACCATGTATGAAAGTGGGAAAATAAAGTCCGAAACAAATTCTGAACTGTGAACTGTGTCTCTTGACAGAGCCCAGCTTACACACCAAGGATCACATCAAATCTGCTTGTGTGAAATGCTGGTCTTGCCAAGGAAGAAACTGCTGATCTCTCTGCTGAACAAGAAAGTGGAGTGAGCAGTGCTGTGCTCACAGCTGTTGGCTTGTTTGCCATTTTGTTACTCAGAGTCTTTAGTACAGCTGGATGACAGTTCATCTGTCTCATCACATCTTTCCAGCTAGCTCTCAGTCTTGAGAACATCCTCAGAACTGCAAGGAGATTGAAAAACTAATTTTTCAGGGAATCCTGGAGTTGGGGCAAATGATTGGAGGACTGACCCTCCCTAAATTCTGCCATGCGGGCAACACAGAGAATTGCTTTTTCTGTCTGAGCAGCCAATTAGTTTGTTTCATATTTATGGACAAGTAGAAGATAAAATCTTTGCCATTTTTCATTTCTCCAAGTTTTCCCTTGCTGTATCATATGTCTACAAAATCTCCCTCAAAACCAAGATAGATTAAAAAATATTAATTTACAACTGTGGGATTGACCATGACAAGTCACAGCTGATGACACAAAACTTTGCCCATCTGATTTGAAGGCTTTTCTTTTTTTTTATTTTTATGCTGAAAGGTTTAAAAACATAATAGACTTTTATGCAAGTCAATCCAAAGCAATATGACAGTAAGTAACTTTCTGATAACATTCCTGCTAAGTGTGAATTCCCTGTAGGAATGTTGCCATAATGTTCTGTAAAGCTGGAGGGGAACACTGAGTTGCAGAAAATTTGTCATAAGCATAAGGTCACTCATGGTCTTAAAGATATTTGAAATCTGTACTGTCAATATAACTAAGAATAGAAGCTCAGTATTCACCAAAACATTAATTAGCTGTTGTATCAGTCTGTGGAGTGGGAAAGGATACAGAAAATCACAAGGAGAATTACAGAAAGCTGATTGTTGCTTAAAAAAAACTCGAGCTACTCAATTAACCTATAATGCTAACAAATGTTCCTAAAACAATGAGTAATGTAAAAGGGGAAGAGAGAACTTTAAAACATTACATTAATCTTGCTTAGTACATATGGAAAGAAAGCAACCTGAAAATTAAAAAAAAAAAATAGCCAGTTTAATTCCAGTTTCCAGGCTGGGTGCATTTTAAAGGGGAGGGTGATGTAAATAAGCATCAGAGATTGCAAAGATAAAATTAATTTTTATAACCCATTTTTCAATCCTCTTTAGCAGTAGTTGCAATATTTACAACTATTATTTGCAAAAGCACATCGTTAATTTTACTTTTTCATTAAAAAGACAGCTCAAAATTGCATTAATTATGCTCTGTGCTTCTTGTGCAAGATCTTGGGTAGAGTGCCAACACTTCTCAGGTGGAGAGTTCTGACCATATGTTCTGCCTCACAGCTTCACTCCCATCTCCCTCTCCTGGTGCTGCAGAGCCCATTCACTCTCCATTTGTGATCTGACTGGGCAGTCTCCCATTTAGTTTGCAGCAGCTTGTTTATTTCCTTGATGGACACCTTTGCCTCCAGGCCACTCCATCCAGCCAACAATAGTGCAAGTGAAATGGTCAAATCACAGCAGATGTGTCTATTTGTGTCCCAGCTCCTGCCTCCTCGGCCTGAGTGGCAGCTTGGGCAGCTGAGGAGCTGTTATTGACCATTTCCTTCCTGCATTCCCTCAAAAACTCACTACTACTGCTGCACTGTTCCTCACCCTAACACGTGTTTGTCTGACTACAGCATTCTGTTTCCTGCTCCCCTCCAGCAGTGAGAGCACCACCAGCACCCCAACCATTCAGAGCTCAAGTTGTGATGGATTTACTGTTTGTACATATGAGCTAGAAACAAGTCAGAGAAGGGCTGGGGTTTGGGCTGGTGGTCTTTTCAACCAAACTTTGCTAAAATCCTCCATTTCAAGTGTCTGATACAAGTAATGAGATTAGAGATAACAGTTTGGGAGCTTTTAGATCTGACAATGCTTTTTGTTAAATTTGCTTGTGGTACAGTTGTTACTCTTTATCTCATTTACGTGAGATTTCTTATAAAGACTACAGAATCCACTGGGTGCTGTTGCCAAGTTCACCTGTTCATGCCCAAGCCCTGATCTGAATTGCTGAATGCCACTTAGGATCTGCAGCCTGAGCTCCCCTGGGAGGGTCCCTGTGATGAGCTCCCTCCCTGTAGCTGCCCCGTGTGGCAGCGTTTCCCTTGTGGCCCCTCAGCCCCAGCCTCTGGTCCGTGTGCTGGCTCCAGCCCAGCAGGGAGCTCTGCTGAGTGCCTGAGCTGGACAGAGCAGGGAGGCACAGAAGATACACAGACACAACACTCTGTACTCCACATTGGAAATTTAACTGTTACACAACATAACATTCGTGTTTGGAAAAAGCTTCCATCCCTGTGAACTTACCACTCACTAATTATGGTTTTGTGGAATTCTTTTTGTAGTACCCTCAGCATCCAATTAAAGGAAAAACACTAATTTCTTAAAACAAAAAAACCTCAAAAGTACATAGCATCAGTTAATTTTTTTCCAAGACTGATTCAGCAATGTTGAATTCTCTCTACAGCATTAATCTTCTATGTCTGTATATATGAACTACCAAATTATTTTTAACTGCATGAATCTACTACTTTTTCTCCACAAAAATCCCATACATCTCATTAGTAACTAAAGCTGCTGGATAGTAAATGTCTATCTAATTCAAGTAAAACTAAACCACGGGTCTGTCCTTATTATTGCCACCACAAGTCAGGAATTATTGCTCTTTGTGCTTTAAAACCCATCATGCTTAATAATTCCACAGAGCTTACGGGATGAGCCAAGGGAAGTAGCTCATTCTCAAAACTCATACCTGTTTTAGAAGTGTCTGCAGCTATTAAGTTTTTCCTAGCAAAAGTCAGTCATAATTTAGTATATAGTCACATACTGCTGTAACCCACAGGGATCAAAAACATTCCTATTCCTTTTCAGGACTGGTAGACACCAGGAAAAGGCAAACCTTGTCTTACCAGAGGAGCAGTTATCAAAGTTGAGATCTCCACAGAGTACATCAAAAGCCACCAGCTCCTCTGGATTGGCTGTACTGGAGGAGGAGGTAGATTTTCTGAATTCAGACAGCCAATCTTGAAGCATATCCAGTTGCTCACACCGAACAGTAGTGTCTCCTGTAGCAAACAAACGAACAACCAGAATGAGGAGCAAGACCTCCTGTTAGAACGAATCTCAGCCACATATGAGTTGCTGTTGGCAGACATCCTGGGAAAAAGGCTGCAAGATAAGAAATGGTGTGGCCAGAAGTGCACTCAACCACACTTCTTGATAGTTTTAATATCTCCTGGAACCAGGCACATCTGAAGAAATGAGAAGACAAGTTCCTTGTGCTGCAGACAATCACCCACTCGTCATTCTCCTATGACAAGAAACAATGATGTTTCTTGTCATAGGAGAATCTGATGCACTACATTTAGAATCAGGAATTCAGAGTTCAAATCCTACTTCAGACAGAACTAGACAGTATGTTCTGGGGTAAATCACTTGGTCTTGCTTTTCTTATTTTTAAAAAGGAAAAGTTTCTCTTTCGAGTGTAAATAGTAGATATACATCAATGGTACATTCAGCTTACTAATATGGTAGTAGTCCATCTGAGGAAGGATTCTATTAATGGTCAAGAGGAGAATGCCTAAACTGAAAGTATTTTTTTTCATATTTTTAGAGGTACATGTTGCAAACAGGTTTAGGTAGGCAGAAATTCAGAACTAAAGACCCAGATTCTTTTCACCAGTTCCAGGGAGTTACACCAGGATGTGCCCTGTTCTCCATGGAAGGGCTGAGATTGACTGGTTGCCAAATGGAACCATGTGACACACAAAACAGCTCTTTAATTACAGCAACTAACCACACTTAACTTCGAGCATATTAGGTGACATGAAGTCTAATAAAAAATTATTGCTGTCTCTCTCTTACAATGATTACAGCAAATCATTTTCATGTGGACCAAGGAGCAGAAAGATACATTCTAGAAACAGTTCTTTAAGTCTTTCCTTTTGTTTTGTTTTCACTGTCCCTAGAATTAACTGCTATAATTTTGCTTGTTTCAGACTTTTAAAGATATATCAAGTCAGAACAACATTACTTTTCTTCAAAATAAAAGAAGTTTTCAAATGGTAGAATCGGAAGGAAAAGCAGCAAACCCAATTCTACTCCTGAGTAGAATTTTACTTTGACATAATTTACTTCTTTGTACAACCTATTTAGTTATGTATGTACAGAGCTGCCTTCAAAGGCCATTGTGGAGATGGTGAATATTTAAATCTGCACCCTCACAGTTTATTAATCACTCATCTCAACTGCAGCTGTCACCAGGACTCTTCAGAGACTCTTAAAAAGTGAGCTCTGCAGCATTGGCATTGTCACTGCATTAGCACACACAGGTTCCAGCAATTAGGGCCTCACCTTTCTACCACTATTACCCTGTGAAATGCTGGAGTTTCAACATCATCTCAGTGCAGGGGTAAGCAGGAAGGTGTTAAAGCAACAGTTAAATACAAATAGAATCAGAAATGTTCGATGCTAAATAATTAAAAGAAATATTGAAAAGACCATGACTAGGCGGAAGAGGGTTTAAAGTAGGTTCTGATCATCTCTTCAGGCTGGTAATTCCAACAGCAAAAAAATCTGATTTTTTTCTTCTTTTTGTGTTACTCCTAACAAACCTTTACGAGCTGGGCTGTAATATAAAAGCAGATGTGTTTCCCAGATCTATTCCCTAAACTACAGTTTCTAGTTACTTGTGCCTCAGGTTCCCATTGTACCCTACTCACAGAGCTTGACACAATGCACTGTGGGGAAAGCCCCTGCTATGAGAAAGCCCCACAGTGAAGATGGAGCCAAACAAAAGCACAGGAAGTAGGTCACATGGAATAAATAGAGCCTGGAGCAGGTGACACTCATTACAAAAGGTGTGCGTGACTAACAGATCCATCCTGCTTAGCTAAAGATGGGGGAGAAATTACAGATTCATGGAATGCATGAGCTTGTGAAAGCGACCTCTGCTGATCATCCAGTCCAAGCATTCTGCCCAAGCAGGGATCACCTGCAGCAGCTTGTTTAGGACCACATCCAGTCAGGCTTTGAAAATCTCTACAGTTGGAAATTCCATAACCTCTGGGTAGCCTGTTCTGGTGCTCCATCATCCTTGCAATAAAAAACATCTTCCTGTGTTTAAAAGGCATTTCAGTTTGTGCCCAGTCTCTCTTGTCTGATTTCTGAACCCTAGTGAGGAGAGGTTGCCTCCATGTTCCTTGCACTCTCCCATCAGGTATTTCCAAGAGCTTTCTCCTCCTGAAGTGCTCCCAGCTTTCTCATTCCTGGTGAAGCTCATTCAAATCCATGGATTGTCTTCCTTTTGCAGCATCTGAACCTTCCTCTCCCGTCTCCTCTCCTTGGGCTGTACTTTTTGTTTCCTGTCAGTTTCCTCATAAGATAACTCTTAAGCATGGTGCTTCTTGTCAAGAATGCAGTAAAATCTCATTCCCCACAAAGTCCCAATTACATAAATTGCTTCATTTTCTAAGATGCACTTTCACATTCCTGAATGGCCAAGGATTTTTTACTCATTTTCTGTGAATTATCCATCTGGCATGGCTTCACCAAATGAGAAATAAAGTAACAGGGCCATTACTACATGGGCATAAAACTCAGGCAGCAATCTGTCCCAGATCAGTGTGAAAAATACAGCAAATGCACTTAACTGAAGAGCAAAAAGGTAGAATTCTCCAGCAGTAAAAACTTGAGAAAAACAAGAGATACACAGGCAAAATGCTGGTGTTCTGATAAAGTGCATTGTTGTTACTAGAAAAGCATTAACTGCACAGTGACATACATCTCTCTCTGAGGATGCTGAGCCTTTGTAACAGCCCTGTACAGCTTTTAACCTCAAGGCTCAACAGGTAAACAGCAGCCTCGGAGCTCTGGGAACATGACTTTCATCTGTCTTTAGCAAAGTGTGGGCCTGTGACAGCCCAGCATCCCTGACTATCCCCACTAGAGGTCATAGAAGTAATTGCACTTCAGGGCACCACTGGGAGCAGGGGCATTTAGTCAGCTGCATTTCCAGGATACAAGATGAGATCTCTCTAATGAATCCCTCTAATGAATAACTTGAATGTAATTGTTTTCTGAGATTGGTAGTGTCCAGCTCACTGCAGCTCTCAGCAGGTACTGCATGTATCCCCACACAAAAGTTAGTGCTCAGACCTGAGCCTCAGCAGCTCCCAATGATCAGTAGCTTTGGAGATGAAGATAAGTGAACTCATCAGACATCAAAGTAGAAGAGAAGCCAAAGTTGCATCCTGCACACTCAGGGGAACAGACAGTGCAGTAAGTATTAACAGAAGAGAACTAGGTAGTAACTCTCAACAAAGGTCCAGCTTCTTAAACATTCAGATAGAATCGGTGATCTGACTGCCACCAGGGATTAGCAAAAGAACACAGATTTGTGCTAATTGCTCAGTACTCTTTTCTTCAGTAACTGGCCTGGAAAAATGCGCGTAATTGTGTCGTGAGGGGTTCCTGCAGTCAGCATTTCCAAATTCTCTGAGAGCTCCTTTCAGCTTCAAATTTTGTAGAAGGATGAAAGGGTAATATGGGAAACTTCGGCCAGCATAAATAAATACTTCACCTTTCTTCATTGTAGAATAATCATACTTGCCCTTTCCGTTCACTTTGAATACACTTGAGTGAAACCCTGGCCTCAGTTAGGCAAGTATTATACACTGACTGTTCTGTTCTGAAAGACATTGGAAGGAGCACTAGTCACAGGAAATGAAAAGATCTAGTGGAGGCAATGCAGTATGGGATATATTGGCAGGGAACTGTGGTGGTCTTCGTGCCCAGCCTGGGACGCCACAAATGCGGGGATCTCCTTAACCCCAGGAGACCCCGCAATATGTAGGAAAGTCCAGGTTTCCGGCCCGTGCTGTTGAAGGAGTAGTCTGGAATCGTTTGTTCGTGTTCTCAAGGCAGTTTATTAATTCCTTATCAAAGATTAGATTTCTCTGCCCTGCCAGGGTTGACACAGAACGCGTCCAGAGACACACTGTGCCCCCCCGGCGTGAGCTGTAATCTTTTATACTAAAAACTACGTATTAAATGTTTACAATTAAGTACCAATCTATGTCCCTCACACCACCATGTCCAGATCTGTGTCAAACCAATCCAAAAGTGCCAGCATCACCAAGAAGATGGAGGTTATGAAGAAGAACATAAGATAACATGCCACGTGTAAAAATTCTCCATCTTGTGTCTCAGACCCCCCTGTACAGATCTCCAACCCCCCTGTACAGGGCCCTAAACCCCCCTGTACATACATTCAAATTACCTTCTTTTTACTTATAACTACTACTATTTTACTATCTAAGTTTTTGTGACCTGAAATTCCTCATACAAAGCTGACAACCTGTTCCATGGGTTAGAATCAGAGTTACAGGTATTTTTAGTATCATTCCAGGGTCTCTGACACCTCTGGCAAGGCTGAAAAGCCTCCTGACCAGGTTTTGGGTCGGCCAAAGGCATCATAGGAACCCCCTGGGTTCCAACAGGGAACCTGGGGAAGAAGAGCAAAAAAACCTTGCAAAGTGTAGGATGTAAAGCCTAATCACAAGGAAAAATTGTTTCCAAGTCACAGATGAAAGGCGTCAGTTCAGCTGAGACAGGCTGTGTCACACCTGACTGTGCGCAGACCCCTGCTCTTGTAACACCTAATCCAGGGTAGACTGAGGAAATAAAATCAACCAAAGCAACAACAAGCCACCTAAAAACCCAAAGGAACAATATCCCCTTTTATTCTGCTGGGTTCCTTTTCAGCTAGGCCAGGTCTCCAGCCAAGTACAGCACAGCCTGCAGAGCTGGGGTAGCTCAGGGGGAAGGACAGGCTGCCCTGCTGTGGATAGCAGGCTCTGCTACTTCAGGAGCATCTGTGGAATCACTGCCTAAAGACGCCAGCACTGGAGCTGCTCCTGATTGCAGCACCACAATTTCAAACACTGAGGGCTTTCTCAGTGCTGAGTTCTGCTTCAGCTCTGGGTAGGGGCTAGAGCGGTGTGGGTTCCCAGCAGCTGGACTGCCAATGGCTACACTCACACTAAATGCAGAACAGGGATGTGAAAGGTTATGAGACAGCATCCAGCAGGGTACATCCCCTGAATGGGGCTGGAGTAGCTTCAGGCCTACTCTGTACTGACGGCTTGGCGGGGTGTCTGAGAGCCGTGACTCAACAGGACTCGGGATGTGGGTGGATTCAAGGCAGCAAAACCTGTCCAGAACATTAATCACTGACTAATCAACAGACATAAAAGAACCATGTAAAATTAATAGCCCCATGGAAAATAATTACATCAAATCTCGTTAAAGGATCCCTTCATTTGTCACTGAAATGCAACTATTTCCACAGGGAAAAAAAGAGCTTCTTTGTAGCAGCAACCAGTAGAAGGCAGAGACCTGACAGGAAAAGCTACATCTAATTCTAAAGTTTCTTGGAAAAGTTGGGGGTCGAGTCTGAACAAACAGTAATTGCTCAGAACAGAGCTGAGCTAGCACATACCTTGAGAAAAGCATTAGTAGCTGGTCCCTGATCAGAAGCAGTTGGATCATTTCACTTTATACCTATGTAAGTATCGGAACTGTCAAGTGTAAGTTTACGTATCCTAGAAGGGAAACCAGCTTGCACTCAGCCATGTGTGACAAGATGATTTAAATGGCTGACCTTTAAACACTGCTTGTTTTTATATATACAAGTCTTTACATCATTAAACTGGGTTTTTGGATAATTTGTTTAATGCATGAATGTTGTGAATCAAATGATGCAAATCAGAAAGCACAGCTCTGCCAAACTTACGAACTTTAGTTTTCCATTTCATTACATAAACAAATATGATATATCTAGGGACAGGCTCTTAAATCATTGTCTGCTCTATTTGAATGTAGGTTGAACCAGAAAAGCCTAAAAATATGAAGCAGGAAAATCAAAGATTATGTTTCACCCTTGAACAAACTTTGGGTTGACTTTGAAAATAGAACATTACTTCCCCTTTCTTCTTCCCTCCCCACTCTTCCTCTTTAATATTTTAGGGATTTCACAATGTGGTTATCAATGACTAACTGAGAATACATGACTAGGTAGTAAAACTAGAAACAAAACCCAAAAAACTAAACTAAACTGGAACAGCAATAAATCTCAGCAATCTCACAGTACATTACCCTAAGATAAAAATAGAAAAGCAGAGAAGGATGTTACACGGTTTAAAAGTAGCTGAAAAATTCAT
Organism: Bombycilla garrulus; assembly: GCA_013400315.1. Lineage (NCBI taxonomy): Eukaryota > Metazoa > Chordata > Aves > Passeriformes > Bombycillidae > Bombycilla > Bombycilla garrulus. Next base: position 462,972 of record VXBU01006800.1, on the reverse strand, counting down.
TAATCTTTTTAGAATCATGCAGTGTCTCTAATGGAGTTGAGGGACTGGCAGCTCTGTTCCCAGTTCCGTGTGTGGCTGGGGCAGGGATGGAGCAGCAGAGCAGCTCCACATGCTCAGCACACGGGTTTGTGGAGCTGCCTCCACGTGCAGCCCTGGCTCGCCTTGGTCCCAGCACATTGAGCAGCCAGTCTGACAGGGCTGTCCTGCTTCCAGCAGCCAGGAGCACAAGGATCACAGTCAAATAAATGGAGTACCCAACCCTCTGGCTAAGCAAAATGCTGATCATACTCAAAGTAAAGGTCTGTGGATTTGGCTTTTTATAACCACACCTACACTAAGTACATAACTACTTTTAAACGTATGGCCAAGAGAATTTTCCAGTGAGTATATTAACTTGCTAGTCATTTATGGATGAAATTTGCAGGTCAAAAGTCAGAGAATTTTGGCTTTTTTCACCAGAAATCAGCAGCTAGAATCACTGCCCCAACATGTATCTTCTGATTATCCCCACTTATGTACAAAGAAATTTTTGTTCATATGCTGATACTCACAGGATGGGTTATTAAATGCTGTTGAGTAACAATGATTGTAATGTATTTCTAAAATACCAGTATTTGGTTATGAGGGGCCAAAGAGAAGTTTCAAGGAAGGATAGTTTTTGTTCATGCCCTACAATAATTACTCTGAGACTGAAGAAGTGAAGAGCTGGGGATACTCATCTACCCTTCTTTGCAGCACACCCTGCACTTGCCTGTCACAAACTCAGGAGGGGCAACACTATTGCTCTTGTGCACATAAACACCACCACAGGCCTGGAAATAGTGACAAAGATATGAATCTTAGCACAGTACCTGCAATAGCTTGCAAGTGAGTGCAGGAAATGTATCCCACAATTCTTTGGTCCTGAGGTGTACTTCCCACTTGCACCTGGAAGGGAAAAAATAAAAAGGTGATTAATGGAAGAGCTCATACCACTCTGCTTCCAAGCCCATCTGTGCAGCCTTTTTTACCCTTCTTTCCAGCCAACTCCATTTTGGAACCAGAAGAAACCACCAGAGACACACTGAGGCTTACTGGTTGTTCTGGGCTTGTGGCCAGCACACTGACCCTTTGCACATCACCATGTTCAGTGTTTGGATTTTGATCTCCGACACATAAAAAATTTTACTTTCTCATGCTCTTCACAGTTCCACTGGCTCCCTGTTCCAGTTCTCATTCCTACATCTCCTCTCCTGTTCCCACCACTCAAGTGCCTTCTAAAACTGGTATTACCAGCAGCCTAATTCTTGCTACTTGTGTATGGCTTGAGTACAAAAGGAACAAAAATGCCAAGGCCATCTAGGGAAAAGGATGAAATACGAAAAAAATATTGGGTTTGATCATGTTTTCTCCATGCCACAGTAAGTGTTGGATTTTGATGGATTTTTTTACATTCTTTTGCAAAGATGTTGGGGACATTGGTGTGCCTCAGCAGTGTTTGCATCCTTCAGCTCACAGCAGCAGCCCCCATGCCTGTCAAGCAGACAAAAGACACTACCTGGAATCCTGTTCTTACATACAGAAGAGGAAGGGCTTCCAGGGAAGCTGGAATGTTGTATAATTCCTTATCAATATCTTAAGCTACAATCCTTTAAAAATGTACTTGCAGGTAGACACAAAAGCAAATTAAAATTAAGTTCTGGTTTATGTTTTCAAGTCTATTGAGAATTTGACAGTTTAGGATTTAACTGCAAATCAAAATTCCCAATGATAAGTGGATAAGTTTTGGATTGTGGCAAGAAACTAGTCTGAGTGTAAGGTTTTCTTGTTGACAGTTTATGTGGCAACACTGCATGAATTAAAGAAAATGCCCACAGAGGAAAGCTGTATCAAGGCTCAGAAAACACCACCACAGATGACTCTACTTCACAAGGCTAGGCTCAAATTGTATCTGACACCTCTAAATAACAAGCAGAACTCCATTTCATATGGACACAATTTTGTCAGCTTGGTTGGTTTTCTTGGTTTTCAGCTATTCAAGAACCATCTGATTCATTTTATAACTGAAAAGGCAGCTTTGCAGTAAGTAAATTTAGAAGTCATTTGTACTTAACAATGCCTTGTTAACTTTGAGGGTTTGTGCCAGCCAGGGGAGTAGGTAATAAACAACTGGCAGTATTCTGTCCTCAGTCTGTTCAGTCCTTTTTTAGACAGTTTTACAAATGGATATTGATGGTGTTCTCATTGCCGTTCCCATTCAGCTAACCTGCTTCAGGGAGGCAGAGGGAGACAAGGCAAATACAGGCAATCACTGGTGCATCCACCCCCAGAGGAGGAGATTCTCCTGAGCTCACAGGATTGCAGCAGTCTCAGATGGGCTGCTCTGCTGTCAGGGACTGCTGCAGGAGCTGCACTGCACAGACCTCTCCCTCCTCCCCCAGGCTGCCTGAACATCTCAGTGTCACTGCTGAATCATAAGGAGCTTTCTCTCCGACTCTTTTAAGCAACATATGCCATTCCAGTAGAAAAGTGGAAAACAGTTTATTTCCTCTACTGTTTAGGACAGGCACGTGAATGAACTGTATTTTCCAAACTTAGTAATTCAAAATCAGGATTTCTCTTCAATGCTATTAAAAAACCCTAAACTATAAAAAGTCTCCACTTGTTTGCAAATGTGCAGTGTTTCCTGCAGCAGAGGACAAGTGTGCATGTCACACACCTTTCAACGTCATCCACTATATCCACTCTGGAAGGGAAATACTGCACATAAAGTGTTCTGACTTAGAGCAGGAATGTATAATCCCCTTATTAACTAAAGCAGATGGAATGGAACTGAATAGAACATTCCAGTGTTCCTATTCAGAAAGCGTAAAAGATTTAAGTGTAAAGGCTGAACATCCAAACATAAATTAAAGTCCAATTGAGAAAAGGAGTCAGCTCAAACTGGCTTTAGAATTTCCTGTGCAGTCTTAATGGAGTGTCTGACAATGCTTTGTGCTCCTCAACCAACTTGTGCATAGGATCACACTGATTTCCATTAATCATGAATAAATGTGTATTGCTCAGTGTGCCCATGTGCACAGATCTGTGCTGAAATGGACTTGAGATCTTTTGCTCTCAAAGAATTGTAAGAAATAGCCCAGGATGAAGCCTGGCTGTGCTGTAGGAAGGGGGCTGAGCACAGCAAACGCCCACAGGGGCAGTGCCCCAGGGCTCTGCTGGAACACACAGTCCCGCGGGGAAAGGAGATGGGCTTTCATAAACACTCTGCTAATTAAAAAATAAAGCTCAAAAGCAAGAGCTGAAGACATTAACATAATTAGAATTTCCTTGGAAAGTGCCAGCATGGAAGTGTATTCAAAGCAGCTTGTCTCCCAGATTTCACATTTCTTTCAGCTTTTTTGACTTTTAGGGGTTTGTAGTTTTTTTTGAGAGGCGGTACTGATGGCAACCACTAAACTGAGTAGATTTGGTGTATAATCATAATGGAGGCAAATATTTGTGACAACTACAAGGAGAGCAAATAAATACCTTTGCATCCTCTGACTCTGTAATGTAGTTCCTAACTACAGTAGAGGCACTACTGTATTAAATAAATCTGAAGTAAAATAGTAAAAAAAAATCTGTTTATTCAGTCTCATTTTGTATTTCACAGATGGACAAGAACTGTGGGCTGTGCAGACAGGAAACCTACTTGACCTCTGAAGTACTACAAGCCCTGTAATTCTACATAAAAACATTATTTTGTGTGGCCAAGTACTGCAGCTATTTCAGACTGTTGCATTTTCCAGGGTGTTTTAGATGGTGGAGGCTCGGCTGGGGCAGCGACGTGGCAGGAGGACAACACAGCCTTCAGCTCAGCCTCCAACGTGGACCTTGGCAGGAGGGCTCTACTTCCATCAAGTCAGGACTTCACAAATATAATTTTAGCAGCTCAACACAGAAGAAATATCTACAGTCACATTTACAAAGAAAATATATGTAAACAAATCAGGCTCTGTCACCATAAGCTTGACTTAAGCTCACCTCAGCTGCTCTACTTTGGTAGCTGTGTGTCAGTAACACATTTATTGAATCACCCTTCTGCAGGGACCTACTTCAGGCACTGCTTTCTAAAAATTATCATACAGTCTTGGTCATGCCACGAACCATTCCTCTTTGTGCATGGAAATGTACTGGAAGATAATACCCCAATGTTTTAAAATATTTATTTTTAAATTATCACAGGAGGAAAAAAGTATGTGATAACCTGTTAAACTCTAGTGTCACCTAGAGGTAAAATTAAAACTGACAGAACTTATTTGTAGTTTAATAATGCGTCCAGGTATATAATTTTCACATTAAAAAAATAGCATTTTTCACAATTATGCTGAAATATGCAAGATATAGCCCAATTCTCACTAGATTAGCAATGATTGAATTAGTCAAACATTGGAAGCTAAGAATGGATTCAGCTCCCTATTACACCACTGACCATTACATTTTGTTTGCTCTTGGGAGGGGGGCATAAAAAGCTCATTACAGATGGGAAAGAGACTTTTTCCCTTAAGGGGGATGTCCTGCTGAGGGTGTGCTTGGAATCCAAAATGCCACTTTCTGCTGCTGCATGTTAATTATTTGTCCCCTACCGGTAAATGAAATAAGTGCAAAACTGACCGCTCTGAATTTTTGTTTTCCAAGTACTGGCTGTGTCAAGCACACAAAAGTACTTGACATCAAGTACTTTTAATTAAAATATTTCATCTCAGTGCCACAGCACATTAGTACAATCTGTTGGAGAGACCACACTGGGACTGTGCTGTGCTGTGCTGTGCAAGACGGGGGATATTCCTAGAATTGTTTTGCAAAAGCTTGTCCTACATGACCGAGGAGCGGTGTGTCCTCCACTGAGACTGGTATCAGGTAATAAATGGCTCATGAAAGAAATTAAGCCAACAAGGTTATGGCAGAAAGATTCTTGTAGACAGGAAAGAAAACTAATGAGTAGCAAGAACTGAAACTTTAGAGCTATAGCAGGGAAAAATAACTTTAAATTTAATCACACTGCTTGCTATCATGGGAATTTCCTGGGCTACCTGAAAAATCTTGCACCTCTCATGTTTCCCATATGCTAGCATAGTAAAAGCTGCAAACTTGACAAATACCTTGTCTCTTAAGAGTTTATATTTACACACATCTGTTCCAGCAGCGCAAAACAATTGTATCACATCTGGATGTCAAGAAAAGCATCAACAGATACTTCAAGAAAACCCATGAGAATGCTATTTCAGTACTGGGGCATTTCTTTACCACCTTGAAAAACAGCTTCCGACAGGTCATTGCTGTGTTAGTAAATCATCAAGTACTTTGAACGAAATGCTCTTTAATGATTAAAATTTTGAATTGTGCATGAGAAATCTCACTTGATTAAAGAACCAATCTAGAGTCTCAAATACTGACCAATATTTATGTACACAAAACCAAAACATTTGTTATGAGGAGAACTTAATCTTTAGTGACATTTTCTAGAAGCTTCACATTGCCAGAAGGGAGCCATTCAAAAATATCCTAAATAAAACAGTTTCTTAAACGTGTACCCTTCAAAACAAAGGAGTTATTTACACACAAGTCCAAGTATATGCCATTGACTCTTCCTTCAGGGGAAGCAAATCCTGGTATGCAAACCAGATGAGAACTAAAATTTTTGAATACTCATGGAAAAAGTTCTTCACAAAAATCTGTCACCCCTGGCCAGTAAAGACAGAGCTGGGAAAGGTAAATAACCTGCCTGTAACACTGAGGCTCCTTCAGGTAAATTGGGATCTCCACAGTCAAGCTCCAGCTCCAGTTTAATCACATCTTGGGCTGTAAATGAGCAAAACCATCCATTTCATCCACTTAGGTGACCATGGAGGTGACAGTTTTGCCACTGAAATAAATGTGAACTGTAGTACTGCTCCCTGCATTGCTCTTCTGAAGAGGATAAGTCACCAGAGTACAGAGCTCTACGGGAAATTAATTCATAGTCATGACAGGAGCCACACTAATGATGGTCATACTGTGAGGAAAAACTAACCAGGCTCAAAGCGCTTCTGCATGCTCGGGGCGGGGGGGAAGCCTCTCTCCCTAAAAACAAAAGTATGAACATGGCGTTTGTAAAGACCATCATCTGCACAGGGGCCTTGTAACTGTAACTCTTTGTGTTGGAAATAAAATGCCTCAGACAGAAAGTGCAGGGCACAGAAACAGAATTTACGGTCGATGTGACAGTGACTTACTCCCACTGAAATATTCATCCTACCATATGTAGCCAATATTGTTTAATTTCAAGGGAAGCTCTCTTAAAAAGAGTCTGAAATTCAAGTGAATGACTGTGGATAAAGCAAGTGCACATGCACAAGGAGTGGCTTTTCCACACACACTGCAGAGTTGGTGCTGTGAGATGTGCTGGTGACAGGCTCTGCACATCCCTATTTCCACTGCAGTGGGGATGTCATTATGTAATCCAATGCAATTATAATGAGTTAACAGTGAGGAAGGGAAAAGATAAAAATGGAAAATACAATTTGGATTTTTTTTTCCAGTACAACATTTCTGTAATCTTCCAAATTGTATCAACCGCTCCTGGACATTATTCCCGTTTCAGCAAATTTCCAATACAAGCAGGAGGGTTGGCATTAAGAGCCTAACTGGAACAGCCCAACTGTGTGCCAGTCCTATTCCTGTTACTGTTAAGAGAAGATGCCAAGGAGAATTTGCAGCTACTCCCATTCCCACTTCAAACATTCCTGTCCCACAGAGATGACTTAGATTAGTCATAAGTCCCAAGAAAGATGTATTTTTGGTTAGTGTAGACATGGTGCAAAAAAGATCTATCTTATTTTCCATCCTTTAACAGCTCTGCCTTTTGCCTTCAGAAATATGTAGCAGCTTCTAAAGAGGACACATTAGTTAAATCCTTAATTTATTATAATGTTTGAGATTGATTGACATTTTGTTGGGCAGGAAATAGCCACCCCTGGAAGTGAGGTGTGCCTGTGGATTTCCCATGAGCCCAGTGCAACACCAATTGTGGGCCAGGTTTAAAGACAGACAGGGAAATGAGCCAATCAAAAGTGAGATGCATCTCGGTAGGATATACATTTGCACAGGACTTCCTGGGAATCGCTCTCTGTCCTTCCGGCCTTGAGGAGGCACAGATGTGCTGTGTCCTTGGCTCAGTTTCCCTCCTGCCCCACTGCCACAGAGACCCATGGGAGGGGGAGGCTGGGCTGGGCCGGGAGCCCCTCCCGAGGGAGCTGTCCCAGCAGGGAGCGGGGGGAACGGAGGGACGGGCTGGCCCCAGGCTGGCAGAGAAGAATTCCTCCCTCCCCGGCGTGGAGAATCTCCTGTTTCTGCCACAGCTCAAGGACATCTTATTGGAAGAGCTGATAAACAGCCGAGCTACGGGCAGAAGTCCCAGAAAATGAGTTTTTTAACTGCTTCTTGCCCAGATGGACCTTTTTAAGGCATGCATCCTGCTCAACTGAAAGGGGAGCAGCTCGAAGGAGACAAAGACGGGCCTGNCATGGGCAGTTGTGAGAGGACTGTCCCATGGGGGACGATGTTGCACAATGGCAAGATGCGGGCGAGCCATTTGTGAACTGTGTGGCCACAAGAGGACTGGTATTCTTGTGGGGGATCTATGGCAAAGCAGGAGGGACTCTGCTCTTCCTGATGGATTGGGGAAATGATTGTTCAAGGGGTGGATTGACTGAAAATCCTAGGTTTTGTCTTTTCATGTGGTCACTGGGAGAGTGAACAGTCGGTGGGGGGAGGATGGATGTTTTGAAGGTTTCCTTCTGGTTTCTGTTTTTCCTTCCTTTTTAGTGTTAGCTAATAAAGTTTCTTCTCCATACTTTAAGTTTGGGTGGTTGTGCTCCTTTTTTGGTCCTACCTCACAGCAGAAATTGAGAAAAATACATTTTCATGGGTGCACTGGCCCTTGGCCGGTGTCAAACCATGACATTCCTGGTTCCCTGACTGGGAAATTGAACTTTGGTAAATAAACCCAAGACATATAATAAACATGTTATTTAAGTATATTAAAGAAGTTTAAAATGTTATAGAAGTCAGCTCAAAATTTTGTGGTGCTCTGCAATTTTTTCTAGCTACATTTGCACTTGATTATTTCAGAATCCTATTTTTTTCCACCTGCCATGTGCAACAATTACTGTTCCATGAACTCGGAGAATTTGTTATTTGGCAAAGCTTCATTAAGCTTATATATGAGGGAAAGTGGCTGTAAATTGGTGCCACAAATGAAGAGCTCTTCCTCTTCTGAAGAGAATAAAGCCCACAACTCACATTTTCTCCAATCTGTATTTCATTTTGCACAACAGTTTTTATTTGTCTCCATTAATGAAGGGGAAAAGGACCATGATTAATGACATTAATTATATCAAAGTGAAGGAACATGTACAGGTTGGTGCAGTGCCATGGTAGAGTCTTTTATTTTGTTCTTTTTTTAAAAAAAGTCTCAGTTTATTGGACTCCATCCAATTCCTGCATTAACATTTTACAGCAGAAACTCAACATGTGGAAAATGTTTAGGTTACCCTCCTACCTTAAATGGCACAGCTTTAGAGTCATCTAAACAAATTCATGAGCAGCACTAGACATTTCTTTTATACATCTTGGGATAACTGTAGGTACTGGACAAGTGATCAAGGACAAGAAAATCTAACCACTGAAAACTCTAGGTGTTCTTTAACTGGGGTGAGAAAACAGCCATTCCCATTTTCTGTGCACTCCTGAGGTCCAAACTGCAGCAGCTGCCCCTTCACTGCCAGGCACAGCACAGGCAAAGGCAGCTTGTGACAGCAAAGGCAGCTTAAATCACCCAAGCAAAATGCATCTGCATCAGAAAAATCAGAAAGGAGAATCATGGAGGTTAATTCAGGGAACCCTCATTTTCTCACACAAAACAGGCTCCTCGAGAGGAGAAAACAGTAAAAATTGTGCTTCAAAACAGTTTTGCAATCAGAGCTGCTGCTCCTTGTGCCATCTGTTACCACCATATCAGCTCTTTGGAAAACAAGTTGAGCTTTGCACACAAAGCAAAGGTTGCTAGGTTTCCTTTAAGCAATGAATAATAACATGTTCTCTGCACAATTACTGTACTCCCTGAGAACAGCTTTCATTTTCAGAGAATTTGAAAAGTAAATCTGTTAATAACCTCAGGAATTAATATTAATTAAACACAAGTTCTTCTAGAAATTTAGCAAAATCCACAAGACATTCTTTTTCCTTTTCATTTTGAGCAATACTATTAACTGTTCAAACTTCCCACATCAGACTGTAGTTTTGCATTATGTTCACATGCTGTGTTTTAACTTAGAATTCTTATTTTTGCTAAAATTGAACTCTCTTGGCAGATGCCAAAACCCAGAATAGTTTCCTACTAGGAACAGTAGGAAGAACAGCCTTCTACACACCATACTTCTGTATCTCCCAGTTCCACTGGGAGGAAAAAGCCTCCAAAACTTCTCTCTCAGTCAACAGCCATTTTGAGAATGATGCCTCTTTCACTCGCCTCCCTACTCTGACTGTGCATCTACATCTCTTAGATAGCTTAGATTTATATTACTGTTACAACTATTACAATTTAAGGATAAGAGAGTTGAAATTTGTCAGCAAAAGTGAGTTTTTATTAGATTGCTACATCCAGGAAAATATGGATTACTCACCAGGTCAAGTTAAGGATACTTTCCAGTTTTGCTGCACTACTGTCCAAAACTTACACAACATCCCTGGCACAGCATAACTAAGACTCCACACTAGATCCTGTCTAAAGAGGGACATTGACATTTTCAAACCTTCTAGTAAATTACAGACAGGTGATGCATTGAGCAATTTCTGCTCAGCACTTATTGACACTGTTTAAACTTGATTTGACAATGCTGATTTGTAAAATCAACATCCAGTTTCTGAAAAGGCTGTGTATTTTATAACTCCCTTTGAATCCATCAACCCTACAGTGCATTAACATTATGTGTGTGTCAAACACGCAGCTGCAGAGGAGCTGGGACCACTGCAGCCTGCACCAGGTTCCAGACAGACCTGTCCAAGGCAGCTTTCCAGTGCCAGTGACCAGCACAGCGGCTGTGCCAGGCCCAGCGCCCACCCCTGTCTGCAGCCAAGCAGCAGCAGAGACAACGGGAGTTATGAAACCCACAAAGTGACTCAAGGGCTCTTCTCTTTGGCATTTTAAATTAATGTGAAATGCCACTCTAGAACAGAGTCACGGCAGAGTCTCCCAAGGGCCCAGACTGTCAAAGTCAGAGAATGGATTGGCTGATTTATGTATTTGCTAACTTCTTCTCCAAGACTTTAGTGGCAACTAGGAACAATGGTTTAACCACTCAGACATGAAACTGTCATTTGGATGTGACGTTTTACCCCTTCATATAGGCTATTTTTTTCTGTGACTGTTTTTCTTACATCCCAGTGAGACCCTCAGATTGGAAACAAAAACACTGGTAGAGTTTGAAGAGTTCCAAGTGCCAAATGCAAATTAGTCCTCCAGCTTTGCAGAAAATGGCTTCACACAATGGCTCCCCACAACTACATTATCCTCATGTCTTCATCCTGACCTGGAAAGCATCAGCCTCTACAGATGGAAAAACCAGTCTGATCTCTGACAGGAAAACACCAGCAGTAGCACCTTTTGTGGCAGACATCCTCAGGAGGAGAACAGAGGCAGACTTTGCATGGGTCTCCAGATAGCTGTTAGGTAGCACAAAATTGTGCTAAAAGCCTCTGTAATTTACTTCCAACTTGGCTCCTTGCTTGTGACAGCCTAGGTGTTAAACCACAATCAAATCACTTTACCTTCCTGTACTTTAGTTTCTCCTTCTATTAAGCAGATATTGACCTTTCTTCATTATGCACTCTGAGACGTAGGAATGAAAAGCAGTAGGTAAGAGCTGATTGTTATTACAGCTACTAATAATAATCCTTGAGCTCTCTAAGTCTCTCAGGTAAAATAATTTTGTATGACTAAGCAAATCTCACAAATCCTTCCAAATCTCTACCTGAACTTTACAATCTAGATAGTGAAGATAGGGCAGGGAAGACGAGGGCAATGGAAACAAAATTCTTATTCGTTGGAAACAGAACCCATTCTAAATGGAAAAAAATGTGCAAAATGTTTGTACCAGGGCAGTAGGGATCTGTTTTGTGTCAGAATCCCCAAAAGCAGTTTTGTGATTTTAAAATTATTTCAACTTTCTTTAAATATTTAGTTCTGAGCCCTTTAATTAATCTCCCTAACAGTTCTATTTGTAGTAAGGAGACAATCATACTTACTAAACAACAATCAGATGCTTTCTCTGAATGTTCTTCTGAATTTAGATGTCGGGTGTTTCTTAAGGTGCAGAATTTGAATAAAGGAATAAAAGCTGCATCCTCCCCATAAGTGGAAACATTAACTGGATTTATCCATATTTTCAAAACGTATGAGCTTTCTCCCCTCAATTGCTCTGCACAACTTTTGGCTTTTAACCAACACAGAGCAACTGCTCCTTTGCTCAGAGATGGAAGCTGTGCAAGGGGAACAGTCTTTGCAAGTATCCTTCCAAAACAAAACTCAGTTGATGCCTTTTCTACTTCAGAAATGGGAACATTGCATTCCACAGGAGTCAGGAACTTAAAAACCCATGGTTTGCATAGGACAGGGGTTGAACTCCATGCCCCTGTGGAGTGGGAAGAAATTAGGACACTCTTGTTCTGCAAGGCTACTCTTACTTTTTTTAAAACCAGAGAAACTCTAACGTAGGACTGGCTGGCATCATAGATATTCAAAGTTCTGTAAGGGCCAGTAAAAGTCCCACCTGGAAGCAGGGAGATAAGCTGTCCATTGGGATGGCAGAGAAACATCTGCCACCCAGAGCTCTGACAGCCTCTGCCAGCTTCCTGCCACCCCAGGGCAACAGCTCAAGGCTTCTGAAGTTACTGCACTGATTTCCACTGCCTTCAAAAACAAACCAGGCTGTTACTTACTGTATGTAATTTTTGTCTCTAGAGTCCACACCCGTCCAATTGCTGACTAAGCACCACATCAAGAAAAACAACCTCTAAACCCATTTTATTTCAAAGACAAAATTTAGTAATTATTCCTACTGTTGCTGTCATCAAAGAAATTACCTATGTACAACTGGTCATTTAATGTACAATTAAGAGAGAATGTAAATTTATGTTAAGATAGACTTAACTCAGAATGAGAAATATTTTAGTTATGAAGAAAATGACACAGGAGGAAAAATAGTCTTATGGCTGGGCAGAATCCTGTTATAGTCAAAAGAATGGAGTCATCTTTGGAACTTCGTAATAATTGGCCTCTATTCCCTGCTCAACTGTAACATTATTTAACAACTTGGATCCATAATTAAGTTCATCATCCCAGTGGAATCTTGAAAAGAGGCTTAATTTTCTGCAGGAGAAATGGAGACATTGCAGCCTGCCTAGCAGGGTGGCAAATCAATGACTCAGCAATGGGCAGTTAAAAACAGATTGGTTTTAATCTCTTAATCCCCGATATATGCATATGTTCAAGGGTAGTCTTTGTGACCCCAGAAATATATATACTGCACAAGATCTATGTTGATTTTTTGCTTGCAGCAATTTGTGATGAAGAAATAAATTGTTGCTGTTTATAAACATGTAAGAGTGCAACATAGAGAGTTCAGACGGATTTTGGAAACCTATATTCATATAGTATTTGGCTTTTGTTTATGTCAATGTACATGAAATACTGAACTATGATGAGAACCAGAAAGCTAATATTTGGGGTTTTTTTACACAAGTCACAGTACTAAAAGTTTTTGCTTTGGTTAAAAACCACAAACAGAGTGCAAAGCCTCCCACTGATTCTTATTCACAATCCATATTCTTAATGGCTGTTAATGGATTCTGTTGAGGACTTGTGACTAAAGTACATACAATTTGAGCATCTGTTGTACTTTGCCAATATTGAGAAAAGGTCAGGATTTAGTTAGTGAAACCCATTCCAAACAGCAACTAAATCACAAAATCTGAAATTCAGTATTCTGGACATTTTCAGATCTTTCTAGGTTTGAGTCTAAAGACTTGGATCTCTGGCAAAAAGTTTTGGTTCTTGATTAACCACAAATTAGAAAAGTCCATTTTCCAGTTTAGAAAGAGCACAGCCAGATACTTCCAAGAATTAAGCATGAACAGCCTCTGGGTTTGGAAAAAGCAAATCACTGCATGCAGACTTTCATTTCTGCTTTTCATGATTTACAGATATATAACCCCAGGCTTCCTGTTCTCTCTGCCATTAGTTAATTTAAGTAAACTGTGTTAATAACGCAAAAAAGCTCTGTGCTCCCCAGTGTCCCAGGCACATTTGTCTTGTTTATATGTCTTCATATCTCTCCTTACTAATTCTTTCGCAAGCGAGTGGAGTAGCCATACATTTCACTGCAATTATTTCAGTTTTATTATACTAACATTTAGACTTTTGATTGTCTTTTGATTGCCAGACAAACACACAACAAGCACAAGCTGGTTTCCAACAGTAATGCCCATTGTACTATTCATGCTTTTTATTACAGAGATTTCTGTAAAGAAACTAAAATATCGTGAAAGCCACTTCAGATTTTGAGTCTTGAAATGATACTTGAGTTCTGCCTCCAAAAATCCCTCATTATTTCAGACACATCCATCATTTTAATACGGTAGTTAGGCTACAATTCCCATAAAGATTATATCTATAACCCATTAGGTTATATCAGGAAATCTAAATCTGAATATTGCCTCTGTTGAGATCTAAAGAAATGAGAAAATAATGTAACTTTATAACTTGCCACACGTACAGGGTCTATACTTACAGCTTCAAAAAGGTTCTTACCTTGAGAAACAAGGCTCCTTTGGAAGCCAAGGAGTCCATTCCTCTTCCATTGGGGTAACAGTGATAGGCAGCATCCATAACAGGATAGCGGCTGGCAAAAAGTAGACCACTGTTCACAAACTTAAAGCTACAGCAGCCGTGGCAACTGTAGACCCCAACATCATAGACAATGTATTCAAAATAATGATGGAGCTGCTCTTTCAATTTCTCTGCAGCTCTTTTGTCAAACACTTCCTGCAAGCACAGAAAGTCCAGGTTGGCAGGGAAGAAAGCAGAGATCTCATGATCAAAGGTCTCATCTGTGTGTTTCTTTTTCCGCACTGACGTTTTCTTCATGATTGAAGCTTTGTAGAGTAGCTTGTTGTTGACAGTGCTTTGGTCCACTGTACCATCTCCGACACGGACTTTGACTAGGGACTCTCGTGAGGCAGAGCAGCTGTCTAAACTCCCAGAATCTCCTTCCTTCTGTTTGTGGTTTGGTGTTTTTGAGATCTCTACATCACCTTCCAGAGGGGGCTCTGCTGGGCCGCTGGCACGAGCCTGGCCGTTGATGGTGTCTGTTTCTGTGTCTGACATGTGGCCGTTCTCCTCTCCATTGATACGGACAATGCAAGAGTTTTCTTCTCCCTCGTGTGGCTCTCCACTTCCACCTTTATCTTCTCTGTTCTCCTCGCCGTTTGAGCCACAGTTGTCTCCTTTGTACTCCATTGATGTTGTCCTTTTGATGCCAGCATTAACTGTACGGTTATCCCCAGCCTGGGGGGAGACCAGGCTGCTGAAACTCGCTGCGCTGATGGATGTGTTGGTAGGAGAATCTATGTAGATTTTAATCTGTGGCCTGCTCGCCCCATTTCGGATCCTCCGGCCAATCTCTTTAGCCCTGGCCTGTGTATTGAAAACGTTATTAAATCTTGCCAGAGAATCGGGCAGCAGGCAAACATTGGCACTGCCAAAGCAGAAGCTTTTCCCGCTCCCTGCAGCCTTCCATTCAGTGAGCAGCGTGGCTCCATTGGCATGGTTCTTGTCTTTCAGCCTGGAGTAGATGTAGGGCCTTCTGGCCGACTGCAGCGGGGACCAGAGCAAGAAGCCAATCAGGGCGAAAGGAAGAGAGGCCACCAAGAGTGCCAGGTAGATGGGAGTGGTAATAATGATGCAGAGTGCATGAAAATAGCATGGGTCATCTGCTCTTTGACGCTTTTCATAGGTGGTTGGAACGAAAGAGCCCACGAGCCTGTCTGCTAGCCAGTAACATGGGAAAATCAGGCCCCAGGAAAAAGAATGCAGAACTGACAGAAAGCTGTTGGGAAATGGAGAAGTGTATAAAACCATTGCAACTCAATTATGGCAACACTTCAGGGCCTACTACATGATGTCACTGTGTCATGCATCCATAAGAACACTGGGAGAGGGATGGGGAAAAAAGGTCCTGTCAAGAGTTTGGTTTTTCCCCCAGTGAGAGTCAATAACAAAACTTTAAGAGCACCATTTCACTGTGTTGGAGTAAAAATGAGACAAGGCCACTGTTTTCTTCTGGCTTTTTGGCATCTGTATTTGTCAAAGGATGTCATTGTTCACTGGGGGCTGCCATAATGAAACTCTCCAGAGGCAAAACAGAAATCTGCAGAAAAAAAGACAAAACATATTGGAAGTTTGAGTAACAGTTATTAGAAGTTTTAAGCAGATTGAGGTTTTCTCACAACAGTTAAAGGCTAATTACATATAGTGAATTTAGATGGAAATTGGAAATGTTGCATCAAGGGAGGATTTGGGGTTTTTTTTGTTCTTTTTCAATTATTAGCTCAGCACAACTTTACCAATCTTAGCAACATGTTTGAAGTCAAAGAAATAAGGGACAAGTCAAGTGCCAGATAACAAATGCTTGGCATTTACTCATTGCCAAAGGCATTTTGATATGTTGATAATGGGGGGATTCTGGCAGATTTGTTTTCCTGAATGATTTTTAGGATTCTTCAGTAAAAATGCTCAGAAGTGACTCTGGCATCTACAAATCAGATAGAAAAAAAGTAACCTAAAAACCTATCCAATTATGTAATTACCATTAGAAAAGAAAAAAACTCTAAAGAAGCTATTCTATTCTACTGGGTGCTTAAAATGCTTTATGAAAGCCCTATTTACATAATCACTCAGCAGACCAGAAAGATTCTTGTTTACAGCAGTGCCAAGGGTAAACAGAACATTGTGTTTGGGATCTGTGAAGTGAGGACAGACTGCAAACCTTATATTCCAACTTTCAGGCTGACAGCCTTCCCAGTGAAAGGTGTAGTAGTGTTGCAGAATATAAGGTCAATTTGACTTTTACTATTTTAAAATAATACACCAGAAGAAAACGTAAAAGCAAAATGGATCCATAAAAAATTGCCTAATTAGGTCTTGAATATGTGTTTCCTTGAGTATATGATGACAGGATGCTACAACTCCCTGGGGTGCATGAAACCAAGTGACAGTTTTGTAGATAGAGCAGTCAATGCCTGCTTGGTGATGTGCTGAAGTAAAAAAAAAAATAAAAATCAATTCAATACAACTCTTGCCAGTTCTGTTCTGGACTGCAGTATCAATAATCTACAAGATAAATCTACAAGATAAAGCCGTCCAGCAAACCATGGAACACCCAACTAAAACAGCTTCACAAAAGCAATTATCCAGATTGTGGAGACTTACTGTGTAAAAGGAATTCATGCTGACTGTAGGTCCAACATGCTATTGTGTATTTGTGAAAATGGAAGAAAAACAAATGCAATCACAAATCTTTTCCTGTGATAAGATTGCACAGCACACATAATGAAGCAAATTGGGTTGGACTGAGGTTTGTTTTAACAACTTTTAGCAAGAACATGATTCTTTGTAAACATTAAAGGCTGTATGATGGTTCAAGGCCACACTACTGACTCCTACACTTCCTCTGCCTTAAAAACGGAGAGTATCTTTCAAAATCAGGAGAGTTTTGACCAAGTGCCAGCTGCATTCCTCACTGCCAGCCTGCTGAAGTGAGGAGGCAATAAGGATTTGAGTACACACTCGTATTCCATGCACTCTATTCCATGAATTCTAATAGAATTTTCACAACTCATGACACAGAAGTACAAAACCTCTGGTACCACAGCAAGTTTTAAAATATAATAGCTGGACAAAAAAGAAGAGGGAGTCATTAGCTGGATGTCCTTTAAATTTTTGCATATTGCAGACAGAAGACATAGACACATCAAGGTCCTAATTAAAAACCGTCTTCTTGCAAGGCAATTTTTATCCCAACTTATTAAACTTACTGATGAAAGCAATCACAAAACTTACCAAAGCTCTGTTACAGACTCACTGACACACACGCAAACAGGAACTAAGTTTCCTACTCCTTGTTAGAAAATCCTATGCATGCTAGTGCCTCAAAGCCACCCAAAAAAAGAGAATTAAGAGGGTCATGAGAGACAGATTTTATCTCAACAGGATCTTAAAGGGTGAGGGAAGGCACCATGTGAGTCAACAGGAACTTGGAAAACATGACGTCAGTAACATCTCTCCTAATGCAACGGTTTAGATGGAGCCTAAAGCTAAAGTGCCTAATTCCTTGTGATGAAGGGTATTACTTGGTAATCCAATGCTTTATTCATAGGGGTTTGAGAGATTAAGGGAGAATTTAAGATATTGCCATGAAACAGATATTTTTGTATGCTACAGAGACGTAAACTGCAGCGTTGTTTGGTGGGTTTTATTACTTTGTGAGTGTTTGAAGGCTAAAAATAGACTTTATTTAATTTTTTTTATGGTGGCAGTATAGAACATCTCAACTTTAGTTGATAGCAAGACATCAGGCAGAAAGGTTTCAAAGATTTTTATGATTATAATTATGCCCAGAAGTATGATAGAGACATCATAGATCAAAGGAGATGTTTCTAGCTCCATGCAAACTAAATAAAGGACAATACAAGTCAACAAGTGATAAGAGAAACAGAGGAAAAACAACAAATCTTGCAATAATAAGGTTATGAGAACAGTCTAGAAATGGTCAGAAAAGTTTTAACTTCCCTTTGCACAGAAACTAAAATTCAGACAACTAAAATTTCTTCAAAGATGATAGTAATATCAACTGTATTTTTAAAATTATAAGTAAATCACTGGCAGAACAGTTATTTACTTAAAACCAGAATAAAACTGCTGAAGTGACTAACTGATTTGGAAAATTACCCTGTGGGTAACTTCACATCATAATTTACATATATTCATTAAAACTAGTGTTTCTTGAATCCTGACAGTTGGTCTCCAGTGAGAATTGTAGCAATATTTATCCAAAAATGAATTCTAGAAAAGCAATTTATTTAGGCTGTGTTTTTTTGTTACCTCGATTTCCTTATTGTCACTTGAATTTGAATCAGAGAAAACAATCTCACAAAAATAGTCCCACTACATCATGTGAAACAAGAAAAATGAGTGTTTGTAACCGAGTGCAGGTGAAATGTAGAACTGAGGGAACTGAGGGAATTCTCACTCAGGCTCTCACGTCATTCAGGCTCATTAGACAAACTACAACTTAATTTTTGCTTTTCTCATCGTTCTCATCTGGTTTTCCTCCCAGACACACTTCATAGAATCTTCCTTCCTTTATTCAGTGTCTTTCCCCTTGATTATTCTTACACATGCTTTTAATTAGAGTCTAGTTCAACAGCTAACTAACCTTCTGGAAAAAAAATACTCCAAAAGGCCAAAAGCACATGAACTGCTTTCCATGCTTGATTACGTGACTGTAATTACAGAGATGCAGCCATCTCAAGGGGTCAGTGGCTCTAATGAAGATGTTTTCTTGTTCCCCTGTGATCACTTCACATCCTGATGTTTTAACTGAAATCCTGTTGGGACTCATTCCATGAAGGAGTTCACAATGCAGGCTAAGGGAACTTAAGTAGAACTTACTGGCTCACCTTAACTTCCACTTAAATCAATGACAATTTACAGCTTAGGAAAATCTTTGTAAAAACTTAGTAAAAACATTGATCCTTTTTAGTATGAGAAGCTGAATTTGGTGAATCAGTGGTACTGATGAATAAAGCAGAACCCATTCAAACTAAGGATTTGGCAGGAGGAGAAGGGAAGAAGGACAATGTTTGTGCAGGCTTGCCATTGCAACGTTCACCAGTTTTCTGCCCAAACTCTCTCCTTCCTAAAGAAGGCAATCAAATACTGCCAGGCTGCTCCACAGATTATCCCTTCTGTTCACAGGTGACCATCAGGCAAGAAGTCACTATAAACAAGATATCTAACTTAAATGAACTAACCTGTAAAAAATAAAATATGAAGAAGTGTGAATTTACAAGTCTTACTAAGTACCAGTGATGTTGGCAGTTAAGCACATGTCTGCAGGAAAAAAAAGAAAACAAGCACCTCACAAGTTCAGGGAGCTGCTCAAACCTCTGGCATGTTTGTGAGGATGCAATCTCTGTTTGAAACAAGGAGGGATCAAGAACTTGGGCTACATTTTCTGAAGGAATCCTTGGGATCTCAGTGATGCCTCTCTCTGAATGTGTCTAAAAGCTGCACATTGAAGGAGATATGGTGCTGTCATTAATCACAGCTTAAGGAAGCTGAACCAGGAGCTCACTCCTGCTGGAGCTGGAGCAGCAGTGACCAAGATATCTGTGGTCACCAAAAGGACAGTGTGAGTGGAGCCATCCCCTTCATCTGACAAAAGATTGGCTGCAGCTGCAGAGAATCCGGGTTGGCCTGGTGCCCTACATACCTCCTCACCCCAAATGGGAGCTTTTCTCTCAAAGTGCTGAAAATTTGTTTGTGATCACACTGTAAAACTTGATCTGAGCTTTACAGTTACGTGGGCCATGGCAACAGATTCGCATTTCCAAAAGCAAATCATCTGAATTTGATAGTCCCAAATCCTATTCCTAGGCCAAAAACCATACCCACACACCTTCTGCCACCTAAATAAATGGGGTTTTGTTTTAAACTTTAAAAAAATATAAATTCAATTATGCTAATGTGTGGAAACACAGGTTAAAAAATATCTAAACAATTATAACCCATTGAAAAGCATTAGAAACTTGTCGGTTTTGTCCCTTTTTTTCCTTTCAAAACGGATGAAAAATTGAAGTAGAAGGCATTATTGCAGAAAACAATCAGCTTTCATATTCCTTCAAGCAACACTGAGTCTACCCTGACACAACAGATTTTACGTGCTGAAAACTTCCAGCCGGAGTCATAAATGCAGAAGGGACACATCACATCTCTCAAGCCTAGGAGAGGTTTATTCTTTACTTCACACATACGAGCTGCATTCCCAACAATGAATGCTGTGTTTACACACCAGCTGAACTAATTGCTCTCTGAAGGCCTGTCCCAGACCCAGGAAACTTCACCAATCCAGCTCCAGATTGTAAAGTACACCTCCAAAGCTTTGTGCGTCCTGTTACTGACTGTGAGTGCACCAGCACCAGCCTGTGAACTTCAGCTAACTAATCAAATACAGGCCATGTGGGAACAGGGCTTTTTACAAGGGCATTTAGTTCTACTTCACTGGAGGGCATCTAAAAATCTAAAAATCTAGACTCCATAAGCTTTCTTCAATTATTTTTATTTCAGTGGAAATAGAAGCAGACTGACAGTTTCTGTTGTATTTTAGAGGGGCCAATGTCAGGAATGCCTCTAAAAATATCATGGTTATGCAAACTAAGTAACAACAACCAGTGTCAGTTCTGATTTGCAAGGACATTACTTTAAAACATAAATTTGAGTGCATTGTTAAAGTAACTACTTCAGAATTCATACAAAAAAAAAATCCTAATCAGCAAAACTGTCTCTTCTTGTACAAGGGACAATATCATGTATTTCCAAATTATCAATTCCTATTTATGGCCTTGGGAACTGGTAAGAAGCAGAATCAATAGCATATTGATGGATGAGAATAAGTCCAAATACAGAGAGCTCTAAGTTTTCAGAAAAGCTTTGCTATCAGGCAAGATTTAGACAAAAAATGTTCATCTGACCACTTGGTGATCTCACTCAGCACCTGGAAAGCTAAACACTCTGTTTTGAGACCTTATTTGGTGAACTTCAGTAGTGAGACAACTGCAGCCTACAAAAGTATGAATCTGTGACACTAAGCTCTGTTTATACAATAGAAACAGAACAGGCTCTATTTACAAAATCACCTTTTAGTGTGCTTTAGCCTCGTATTTTACAGGAGCTGGAGTAATTCAATAATGGCTAAATAAATCTGATCCTTGTAGATGGTTTGTTTAACAAAACTTAGTGAGATGGAACAATATTGGCTTTAGGTGGACAAGACAGAAGTGGAGATAAAATTTTCCCTGCTCATCTTTCACCCTCTAAAATCTACAGAGGTCTGACTACAGCCATGCCTTGCCCATAAATTATCAGGGGGCACAGACTCCCTGTAGAATGAAAAGCTGTACTTTCTCAAGCAGCACTTTGAGCCTCCAGGCTTCTGTTACTCCAAGACAGCTCAATAGAAGTATAAAGTAATCATTTTCCCCGGAGTGGATATTTTTATACTGTGGAAATTGTTCTTAAAGGTGCCAAAGAAAAGTTACCTTAACGTACAGTAAATCCAAGACAAATTCCTGCCAATAAATATCTGTTCCTCTATAAAAATGCTTACCTACAATTCTCAAAATACTTTATAAAGGAAATTAAAATACAATAAGACTGAATTAAAACACAGATACCCTTATAAAGAAAATTAAAGCACATTTATTCATATTCTTCTTATGGAAAGCTGGAAAAGCAGAGAGTTTGTAACTTGGATAAGTTTTCACAGAAACCCCAAGACTAGACTCCTTAACTCACAGTTTCCAGCTCTACTGACAAAGGCATATTTCCCCAGAACCACAGATCTAATTGTATGGCGGCAATCATAAAAAACCCAGCATTGCTCAAAACTCAACACATAAATACCGAGTCTTTCCCCCAAAACTTGCTACTATGTCAAGCCATTCTGACAAAAATGCAAGAATTCAAGCTCAAGTTTTTCACGATCAAATTGCTCCAGGATAGGCTGAGTACATCTGTTGTATATTTTCATACAGCCAAACATACATCTATTAAAATTCTTTTTACAAAAAAAACCAACCTAAAGAACTCAACACTTGCATCTTTTCAAATGTGATAGCAAATTCAAGCAAAAATGTTACATTTACTTATTTGTAAATTCATGTCACTGTAATACACTGTAGACTAAAGTCAATCCTCTGATATTTTTTTCTTACAGAGTAAGACATAAAAGAAGATAGAAAGCAGTATGTGATGTTTTTAATTATCCCATCCAATCACTTAGCACTCTAAGAGAACACTTGTTGCCATTTTTACATAAAGCATAGCTAAATTTAGCTCACATATTACAAAGCTTTCAAATGCTCAAGAATGAATTATTTGAAACCACAAAATTTGTGTGGTGACTTGTCTTAAAATCACCCCTAAGAAAGCAGAGAGAAGATGTTGTACAGGTTTATTCTAGGAAGCCTCAGGGCTTGTTCTAACTCCTGGCTGCTCCACAGTAACACATGCTGGGCAGCTCTGGGAGAGCAGGGATACATGAAAAGACCCATGTCAAGAATCGAGTGGCTCACTGCACACTCTGCTGCCACACATTTGTACACAGCCTGCAGAGGCCCGGGGACAGGGGCGGATTGCAGGTCTCAGACACCAACAGCCGGACAGCCAGAGACAACACAGATCACTGGCAAGGACCTGCTGTGAGAAACAATTCCCACTGTGGGCTGGAGAAGGGCCCTCAGGGGAGGTAGGGCAGTACCTTTCTGGGACAAATGTCCTTGTTCTGGGTCCTGGGAGTAAGCACAGCATAGCACAGCCGTGGGATTGAGGTCAAGCAGCAGACATGGACCAAAGGCCAGCTCAATAGGGGGAAAACAAGACCATCCCCAGCCCCCAAAGGCTCAGACCCATCCCAGACACGCCAAGAAGAATGAACTGCACATTGTAACAGCTTGCATAGAAAGTGAGAAAGTTACCTCCAGAGTGGGGAAAACTTATCTATAAAAACCTACCTCCACAAAGCTCCGGTGTGCACATCCCAGGGTGCTGGATCAATGCTGCAGCCAGCACTGGTGATCTTTCTGTCTCTCCCTCTCTCTTTCACCCTTTATTCAAAATCCACCACTGTGTTTATACAAGAAGATAAGGGGCTAACATACCAATTTCCATGCCAAGTGTATAATTTTCCAATAAAACTGTCTTTTTAAAAGCCTCTGACATTTGCGGTTCCTTTTCAACCACGGGCATCTACAAATCTTGGGTGCTTCCCTTCCCTTCAGGATGGAACACCACAACCCTGCAATGTTTTTTTGAAATGTGTCTGCCACCAAAATGGCATTCTTGAAAAAAATCTTTTAGACTCTCACAGGAAGGCAAAACACAAGGACTGCAATATGTTTCCCACTTATCCTAAAACTTCCTTCATTTTTTATTAACCATTGCATTACTCAGAAAATGCTGATCCTTCCTCTTCACCTTCCAGGACATCCTGACAAACTGAGAAATGCTCAGTCTGTTCTGGGTGCCTTGCTGTTCCAGCACAGGAAGTAATGTTCAGCCACAAAGCATCCTTTGAAGTCTTCTGACATTGCCTGATAAGAACCAGGTTTCTGGCATTCTACACTAAATTGCCCAAGAGTCTCCCATATTTTCTGCTGGCAGAACAGATCCTGGCTCGTGCCTCGACACTTTCAACATTTCAGGTTCCAGGTTTCGGAGATTTCTACTCTTCAGACATCACTGCTTTTGTGCATGAGGTGGGAAAGGACTTGGTAGAAAAAAGTGAACACAAAATTTGAGGTGAGGTAGGGAGAGGGGAATTGTATTTCTGAGTCAGAAGTTTTTGTATCTCTGTGAAAAAAACAAGAATAAAGGGTAATCTTGTTTTTTGTAGTATACAAAATGTATGTTTAATCCATAATACACCTGAAATATCAAAATTGTATTGCTGTTAATCAAAGTGGTCCAGATTTAGAAAAGAAACAAGAGAAGCTATGCTAAATGCCCAACATTCTACCATTTCTAAATCAAAAGAGTGGCATAACACAGTAATAGAATCTGACAAAAATCTAAAAGAATAAAAACAAGGAATGAGTGCAAATGAGCATCTACTTTAGTGAGGTATGCATATATGGTACAAAGTTCACCTTACTATTCCATGGACTTTTATTTTCTTAAAAATACAGCAAATATCTGTAGTTTTTTTCTGTTATTAAATGGATTTGTAAAGATCAGGGCAATCTACAGACACTTCATTTTACACCCCTTTTTTATTCACTCTTGGAACTAGAATGAAAGCAGGAAGTTTATTATATCCAGAAGAAGCAGGAGGGACAGAGTGTTTGCTTACATCTAAAAGGACCCTCTGCAGTGTTCTGTGATCACCAACAAATGAAGTACACTAGACACTTCTCAACTCTATCAGCAGAAAAAAAACTGTTTAAATATTTAAATATTTAATGTCCTTTTAAAAATGTCTACTGAGTCAAACTATTACTAGTTTTTTATTGTGACCAGAATAAAATATTTAATTGAAACAGCTGTTCCTTAATAAATAACCAGAAGCTGTGTGCACAAATGCGTGGTATTTCCAGATTAGATTTTCATGCATTACATTCCAGGCATGATATTTTCATACACTAGAATATAAGATAAGTTAAACAAGATCTCAGTCCAAACAAGAAAAAACTGTAAACAATCAGAAGTGATGACTCCAAAATAGACTTGGGCCTACCTCCAGTATGAACAACTTGATCTCAGTATTAGTTTTAGGATGCAAAGCAAACATCCTAGATCTTACTGCTGCTTTTACTCACTCAGGTAAGTTTTACTGTTACAAACCATTTTTTAAAAGGTTGGTTTTAGTAAATTATATGCAACCAATTCTACCACAGCGGGTTAAATAGAGATTTGGTTTTACACTGATATTTTTCATCAAGTTTGTTTCATTCTTTGGACTAATTCTTCAGTTCATTATTTTCAAAGAGCATCCTCAGACGTGTAAAATATCTGTGTAAACTACCAGGTTCATGCAACTGCTAAACAGTACATCATCCACACAGAAGAATTGTCAATAGCAGTACCTAAACTGTAGAGATTTTGCTACATATTCCAAACCAGCATAGTCTTGTCCTGCTCTTAAATAAACTCATTTTGTCCTATGATTCACTTCAGAATTCAATTTTTAAGAGTCATTTTGCAGAGCAGAAATACATTTCTAAAAATTCAATTGCCTTTCATATATTGAATGCTGTGTTCTTGGAAGCGAAGCTCTTCAGCACTGAAATGAAAATCATATTTCAGTCTAAGTTTGCATTATTTCCTGCATGTCACAGAACATTTGCCAAAGAAATGCCAAGGGAAAAGGTGGAAATTGTAAAAAGCAACATTTCTGATCCTGTAATCTCTGTGGCTTTGGGTTATCTGATCACTACTACACAGCTGAAGTTGTCATAGCTAGAGCCAAGAGTTCATGTCTTGAATGGTACAGCTTCACTGACAAAACACAAATGTTTGGTTTTTTGGGTTTTTACGTTATCTTTGTTAGCTATTAGTTGTGTTTCTATTTCTGCTGGCTGCCCCTAGCCTCTGCTACACTTTTCAGGACATACATTTACTTGAGTATTGCAGGCAGAGATACCCTTTGTTTATCAGCCACGGCCTTTAGTAGGACCGCTCCCAGAGATAAATTTGCATCAGTGAAGCAAGTGCATACTGGGAAAGTGCCAGAGAACTGTTAGACAGACTAATATTATTTGTATAATTCTGATTATTATGCACCCCAAATTTTGTAAGATTTGAAGTGATGTAGAAGGAACATGCTGTTAATATCTTACATAATTGATCCCCATCACTTAAATAGTTTCTTAAAACAGCATCCCCTGGATGCCAGCTTTTGAAGTGTTTAACGAGGTATACATAAAGAGGGTGATAATTGTAATGGGGGTGTAATGAACTTCACTATCAACGGGAGTCAAAGTACAGCAGATTTTTATCTCAGATAATTATTGTTATGTGCAGTAAATGCAGCAGCAAAACTGAAGAAATAAAGCCTTTGGATTACCTCTAGTGAAAGGAGTTCACAAAAGGGAACATTAATTTTTATTCTGACTTTGTTCTTTGAATCTGACAGGTGTTAAGCTGCTAAATCAAGAGACCTGAGGCCTTGTGTAAGTGACATAAAACTACAGTGTACAGCAAACACAGCAGAACTTCCAATTCCACTGTGCCTTGGCTACAGGTGACAAGTAATCACTTCTGTCTATGCAATTAAACAGCAAACCTTCCACACCAAAAGGACAACAGCTTGCAATCTGATCAGGAGACATAGCTGCCTTAGCTATGAGTAGCAGAATGCTATCACAGAGACACCTGGAGAACAGCACAGTCCACACAGTTACTCTAAAATGAATCACTTTCTCCTAGGGAACAGAAGGCTTTAATTTACTAGCCACATTCATTCACCCTGGAGCCCTACAGCCAAAACAACCACAAAGTCCCTCAATATTGCTGCTGCATTTTGTAGTAAGTGTTATCAGGCTGCTCAGAGCCTGGGCTATGATCACTGAACTGGCACAGAACACTGAGCACAGGTACATCCAGCAGGTTACACTGTTCACTCTGCTTGAAAGGGTTATTGATCTGTTATGATGGACTGTGCTACTGGCCAAAAGCTGTAAGGCCATTACATGCATGATCCAGCCATTTCCACCTTCCAAAGACAAAAAACTCTTCTAGTAAATATTAAAAGTTTGTGTTCTGGGTTGTTTTTTTTTTCCTATGTATAAATAATTTTTCCTTTGTATCTCAAACTGTCTTAAGCATTTAAACAAGTGATTTTGTAGATCAAAATTGCTCCCTGAATGTATTATCTTTAATTAATTGAAAATTATGACTAGCTCACTAAGGCAAAGAAGCCCAACAGGTTGGCACTGAGGATGGTAACACTTTGCTGCTCACTCAGCTGATAACAACTTGAATTTCAACTTTATGAGAGACTGAGTAAACAACTCACATAAGACAGCTGGAGAGCTCCAGCCTAATCTTGTAAAACCTGTGTTGGTAAACCACAAACCTGTCATGTGCTGCTTGGCATATTAATTATGTCATTAGCATACCTTGTTTTTATATGCACCGCTGGTAGATACATCAATGAAATTATAAGCAACTAAGAGAAGAAAAGAAGGCATGAATAGAAGCTAGGTAAATTCAAAGCAAATTCACTTCAGTTCCAATCCCACTCCTCCAGAATCAGAGGTGTTCTTTGAAGTCAACTGTAACTTAAACACAGGTTTAAATAATTTTCCATTTTTTACATAAAATAAAATCCTAAATGATCTTCCATTTTCTACAACCCAGTATTTTCTGTGCTGCAGCATTATCTGAAAACAAACAAAGCAGAACAACAACAAATAAAAGCACTAATTCTATGTTTGTGAATATTTCTTGGAAACAAAATAGCTGCCTTGTTTTATCACATTCATCCCTCTTTTCAATTGCAAGAATTCTGACAAACAAGCTTTGAGGAAACAACTGCTTTTGTAATTAACACTGATCTCTCCAGGCAGGCTGTGGCTGCTGCCTGTCCTGGGCCCCTCGGAAGCTGTTTGCATTCCCCAGCTCCATTACAGCTGCCTGCTGTAGTTATGTAACACATACTACATAATACATGACTTTTTATGTAAAATACTTCACAGTTCCCAGTGTATGTTAAGTTAGGAGCCTATTTTGAAAGCTCTTCACCAAGTCCACCTACAATGGCTCAGACCCACAAATCTACACAACAGATTTGCAGTGAGCAATTCAGCCAGGCCTAACCCTTTCTCAGATTGTAGCTGAGGCTTTTCAAGAAGGCCAAAATCAGCTACAATCAGTGTCAGTGCTGAAGAACTCATACTATCTATTTGTGGCAACAGCCATGTGTAAGAAATACTTCAAAGGAAACCTTGACTTAGTAGAGGAAAAAAGATCAGGAACCTCAAATTCGAAAATACTCCAGGCGGCTCAAACACCAATTATTTTATAGGACAGAGCTCAACCCACACCATTTCTCTACTATGTTGTGCTTTGTATAATATTTGAAAAGTTGAAATAATTCAAAGGTTCATTGGCTTTCTAGGGGAAAGTTTCTAAAAGTAATTTTAAATTTTTCTAAATCTTTTTTTTTTCTTTTTTCTACCTATGCATGGAGCTTCTAAGCAACCTCCCTACTGGGGCTCAAAACCTTCTTCTGTAATTTTGGGATATGTTTTGAAACATGTTTGAAAAATTAATACTCATCAGTACCAGTGCTATACTTTAAGATAAATCTCAGAGTAAAGGACTTGAGTAATACTGAAGGAGGAACAGCTGAGGATTATTTGGTGCTGGGCCTCATACAAGGGGGCTGGAAGCAGAGGAGGGTTAATTACTGCCCATTCATTTTCATATGATGAGACTAGGGCAGACTTGACACTGATATTCAGAGGAAAAAAAATCTTATTTATAAATGGATAATCTAGAAAACTTTCTCATCAAATACAAAAAGTAATCATGACACAGGATATGTGACTCAACTGTTTTGCTTTATGATGCAAACCTATTGGTCCTCATTTTTGGTGATTTACTAGGTATTGAACATATTTGTTCCCATTTATTTTTCCCTATGGGCTGTGACCACATCCTTTTTTCTTTAAAAAAAAATCCTTTGAATTATTTATATTTCTTCATATTTGGGGAGTATAACTGAAATATTATTATTTTTATTGCTATTATATATGGAAATTCCCCCAACAGGAACAGGTTAGGTATAACTACACAAGAAAAAACTAATCACCAACAAAATAGTTTGCCACTCACGGAAGGAAGCCCAAATCTTACAACATGCCTTTCTTTTTAACTCTCCCTAACTCTTCCTGTTTTGCAGTTTTCTTTTAACACACACAAACAGGTGAGTACTGCTAATGCATCTTGTTTCTACTTATTTGTCTTTATACAGCACATGTATGCTTTTAACATAGCACATTTATCTGCTTTTAAGCTTAAAACTCTTACCTTCAAGATGTGCTAAATTAAAGAGAAATATTACAGGAAGGAACCAGAGATGTGTCTTGTCACTAGCTTTCATCTCAAAGAGACAGTTAATTCCATCTTTGCTATTAATTGGGCTGTCAGGCCAGAACAAAGGGTGACCGCTCCAGAGTAATCCAACACTGTAATTTTACATAATTTGCATTAATTTCTTCTATTGTATCAGGAGAACTAACATCATGACCAGAGTAATGACCAGGTTTTGCAGCCAGTACAGGACAAATCATTTATTCACAAACCTTGAGATGTGCCTCACCATTTCTGACATCTGTGTCATCCGTGGTCCCAGTTCAGCCCCCAGCCTTCCTCTGCCTCCTTGCCCACTCCTCAACACAGGCACACACACTGATCCAGAAACTTCCCAGCTGCAGGAGCTGGGGCAAAGACACAAAGTAGAGTGAAGTACTGCTCCTGCATCTGTCACCAGCCCCTTCAAGAGCTTTTGAACCTCTGTGTGCTCTTCCTCTTTTACTGCCACCTTTTCCAGTCCTGTTTGATTTCTTTAATGTAAAGACCTCAGATTTAGGCACAGTTTGTAAGGGAGGCGCCTCCCGGATCAGGATGCTGTGAGCTAGGAACTTCAGCTAGTCAGCATATCAGAAGAGAAGCTGTCCTCTGAAAATTTTATTTTCTGAGGCAACAATCAGCTTTGCAGTGCTACTCAAATGACTCTCCCCACTGAGATCAGTCCTTTTCTTGCCCTCTGTCTCACCCCTTCACTGTAACCCTTTATGAGCACGGTAACTGTCTATTTTGGTGCCTTTGATGGAAAAAATTATTATTCACAGTATAAGATTTCCCATCATATATATAAAATCATGTATTTCATACTCATCATATTAAAAATGGATGCATTTTCATCAATGTAATTAATGTTTGTTGTATTATCACTCAAATAATTGCATAGCTGTAGCTGGAGAACACCACAGCTCTAAAATAGCACTCTTCATCTGTAGATCACTGCAAAGCAGCTGGTAATTCAGTTTCTGTGAGCAGGTCATCAGCATGACTAGCATATTAACATCTCAGCCAAGGAGCAACACTTAGAGACATTCTTTTAGAGGTTAATGAAAGGGCTTAATATGTACTTCAGCAGTGATTATTTCCCAGAAATTTGTTAAAGGCAAATGGGTGTCACTTGAATTTTAATTCAAATTCTAATTTTAATCTGAACAGTTATTGTAGGTGATGCCTGACTGCTAAGAATAAATTCTTACTTCTGCTCCCATTGTACCCTGCTTAGATTTGTTCAAATTAATTGTGTATGGTGTTACTGATTAAATTCCCTGGGAATAATCACAATACTCATATATAATGACTAATTCTCTCATCTTATTGATCCTAAGTTCAGAATCATTATGCCAGTGCAAATGCAGAATACAGGAAAGACAGATGCCATGCTTGGATCATAGAGAAGGCTCATACCAAGAGCAGCAGCTCACAGAAGCCATAACTATTTCACATTAAAGACATACACTGCTAAATACTTTATTTTGCATTAATTTCCCCTTCCCACCCCCACTACCCAAAAAAAATTCTGACTAAGCAAATAAATACATATACCTCAAAGAACCATTTGGAAGCATTCAGCATATTCATATTATTCACTGTAAAGAGCCACATTGGAATCCTCCAGTGAATTGTCCTTAGAAACAGATTGAAGAGCATCACTTGCAATGACCTAAGGGCTAAGGGGAAGATCAGACTCATGCAGACAGCTACCTGCTGCAGTGTAAGAGCTATAGTTATTTCTCATATTCCTTCAGCTAGACTTTGTCTCTTGTAGGGCAATCTTCACCCTTCAGTATGAAAGTTTTGAGGCCTTCTTAGAAATGCATTCCCAGAAAGATCAGACTCTTGAGGCAGAATTGCATCATCCCTTGATTCATAATGCCCCTGGTAACTGGACCCTCATTCACCAGCTTCTCAGCAAAGGAAGTGAGCTGACAGCTACCAAAAGAGCAGAGACCATTGTACAAATGCAGAGATCCAGAAGGACTCTTCCAAAATTAATTCTATCTAATTGCATGTGGGAATACAGGAAATAAAGAAGGAATTAAAAGAAATTAATTCTTCCAAATTCTTTATCTATCTTACTGAGAGGACACATAAATGTTGGAGTCAACTTATCCCAGCCTCCTTTCCTCCTAGGGAGAGTGCTCTGTCTGCTCCAAGGTGCTTCTCAGACACTTCTGGAGTTTTCATTTTTAACCAGAGTTTTGTTCAGTATGAGTGTGCCGAAACTCTCCAGCTCATATTTAGTATCACACCCTGAGATACTGAAGATAAAATGTAAAGCACCATTAGCACTCAGTACAATCTACTAAATGATGTCAAAGGGATTCTTGAAAGCTGCTCCTTGTCTCCTGCAGGCAGAAGAGGGGAACTTAACAAGAGATAACCCTTTGCATGCAAATAGCAAAGCAACATGAAACAATAAGAAACAACAAAAAAGAAGCAAGCAATATTATATTCATACAAATAATGCAAGGAGCTCCCAACAAAGCAGTAATGTTGCTTATTCAACCAGCAGGTTATTGCTGCCTTTCTTTCACAGGAACAATGCTGTTACAATATCACTCAGAAATTCTGTGTTAAATGCTCTTCAGCATTTTTTTAAATGTTCGGTAGTGTGCATTGTTTATCAGATTTTTTTTTAATATGCTTGCACTGGAAATGGTAACCAGAATTTTTTCTCCAACCGGACAGTTTTTAAACCAGATATAGATAGTAACAGGCAAAAGAACCCCTACCAGTGTTAAAGTTACACAGTGAATAAGAGCTGAAACTCTGAATCTATTTCTTTGCAAGAGTTTGGAAAGAACCTGCCTTGACAGAAACATTTTCCATTAAGAAGAAAAGAATCAGAGCTCTACAAACTCTGGAGAAATACACAGGGACTTTTTCCCCCCATTTTTGTTGTTTATTCTGCTTTATCTTTTAATTTCTACCCTTAACATTCTGGAATGCATTATCTAGTGCTCTGTACTTCCTATATTGCGGATTGGCTTTATGGAAGCATGAGGTAACCCGATTTATTTTAATTAAAATTTCTGTTTCTCCCTACAAATTTATTAAATAACTTTCCTTCCTGTTCTAATTGTATACTATTATGTTTAAAAAGGCATTTTTAAAGTATTTTGACAATTTATTAATATTGTAAGTTTATTAAGTATGGGTATATTATAAATTAAACACAACACATAGAAACAAATCTCTCAGTCTTTGCTAGACAAAATTTCTAATCAAATTAAGAAAGTTTTACCTAAACTGTATCTAAATAAGAGCTAGAGGAGTTGGTCACAGGCAGGACTTGGGACACCTGTCAAAAACCAATCAGTAGCACTGGAAAATTCGTCCTCAAGAGGGAACTTTGTACCATGCTAACCACACTCCTGACTTTACTCACCCGAGACTTTTTCTATACAAACTGATGAGTATGTAGGTCTGCACCAACATTCCTGGGTGTATTTGCATATATTAATATTGATAAGCAGAACTGTTAAGCTATTTTATCATCACTTATGTAAAAGCTGTAGGAAAGAACTGGTGGATTCACTGTGGTGTATGTTTAACACTGCCAGTTCACGCTTCTTCGCGGTATTAAATTATTTATATTTTATGATACAAAACCTTCCTAAAAGCAACAGAAAAGAATTTAAAATAATCACAGATAACATGCAAAGAATAAAAAATACTTAATCCTCACTAGGAATATCTCTCTCTTCTGTGTACAGAGAAGGAGAAAAGGCCAGGGAAGAGGAATTTCCCTTGTGTAACTCTCTTCTGGAGATTAATTCAATGTAGTACATGCCCGTGTAGATTAAGAAACTCCAGATACATTAAGTATATACACCTGTTCATTGTCTCACAGATATGGAATAAAAGATATCTCTTTCAAGAGACACTGAGAGAAAAAAGAATTGCACTCAAGAAGAAATTAAGTACCTGCCTGTCCCCCTCACAGCAGGAAAACCTCCTCCTATTAAAATAAATGCTACTGTAATGGCAGCTGATCTGCATAATGTTATGGTAACACATGCAGTTCCTTTCTCTGAAAAAAAAAATGTTGTTTTTCAAAATTAACTTGAAATCAACTCACTAAAAATTCCTTACAATGAATAGCTGCATTACTAGACTATCTATTCATACTTGTTAGTTTATATTTCTCTCAAAGATAAAGTTAATTTGTATTATAAAATGAAAAGTTCCTTGTATCTTGAAATGATAGTTCAATGTGCTTTGGACCAACATTCTTCAATAGCTTTGGTGTCCCTTCCAAATTGGTAAGAGATTTATACACAATCTGTGTGCCAAGTAGTGCTCATTTTTGCTTTTAGAAATGCAGTTGGCAATAAGTAAACTGGAACAATTTGCAAGTCTTCTGAATCCTGTTCTCAGTTAATTGTAAGTGCTCTTTCTTTTCTCCCAACTTGTATGCAATTCATTACACTTCAGCTTTTCTTCTTGGCCTTGATAAAACCTGACACAGTAGTTTCCTTTCTTCTTAATTAAAAATATTTTTACTTTGTTGTAAGGTTTTGGGAACGACTTTATTGTATGTGGCAAGGGAGGGTACTTGAAAGAAAACTATTTTGTGGGGCTTTCTGAACCAGGTCTGTTTCTCTCTGCCTGAAATGGTGAGGCTTTGTATTTGATAACCCAGATGGTCCCTTCTGGTCTTGCATTCCTTAAAAAGGACACTGAGTACTGTAAACTGATGCCACATGGCACACAAAAATCACAAAATTCTTTAAATGTCATGCAGCTACTAAGCAAGTTTTAGCTCTATTAAAGCCATTTCACTCAAAGAAATTTACCATTTTCAAATGCAGTTTGTGTTAACAAGCTCTGAAATCAGAAGATTAAGCTAGTTTTACCATTAAGCAAAGGCATAAATGCAGCATCTCTAGCCCAGATCTGCAGCAGCAGAAATATGATTATTGAAAATTAATGACATACAGAAAAACCTGTATTTCATTGAACATGATGATCCTAAAAATAGTCACCAAGATGTATTTTTGTGTGGAGATGGGTATTTGACAAGTACATGAAGAGCACTTTCCAACAGATCTTGTCTTGAAAGGTTTTACTCTTTTTTGCAGCAAAAACTCTTTTACTGTCCCATCAAGATGGCAGCCAGGGAGTGGCCTGACAGGATCCACTTAAAGGAACAGCACAGCTGATTTTGTACTAGGAAAGCGAGTTTGTATCCCAGGAGAAGCATTTGTTCCTGTGCATATTCCATGGAATAACCTTCATGGAAGTTACGTGGTAACTTGCAGCTCAGGGCTGATAAGAACTTTCCACCTGATAGACAACCCTGACTACACAAACCCACCAGTAGGACGTGATGCCAAGAAAACAAATTACTTCAGCAGGGATCCAAGGCAACATAGTTTAGAAGCTAGGAATAAGCTAGGAAGGAAATATGAAGGAAAGCACCAGCACCAAATCCAGTTTGCAATAAATATGGAGATGCACTCTGGAAAATTTAATACACATTTGTGTGATGGTCAACAAGGATCTGAGGCACTGCTCTTTGTTAGGCACCTCTTTCAGGGTACACTGCTCACAGCTCATCCTTTTCAGGGATCTACATCAGCTACCCAGACATTCACTAGGGCCTTCTCATTACTAAGAATGT
This sequence comes from Bombycilla garrulus, assembly GCA_013400315.1. Taxonomy (NCBI): domain Eukaryota; kingdom Metazoa; phylum Chordata; class Aves; order Passeriformes; family Bombycillidae; genus Bombycilla; species Bombycilla garrulus. Next base: position 428,359 of record VXBU01006800.1, on the reverse strand, counting down.
ATTTGATAAAGCATGAATGAGTTTGTAAGCAGGTTGCTATTAAGAATTAATTAAGATTATTTGTCCTGAAATTGTGAAACCAGTACGAGGTGTTATCAAAGGTTTTCCAAATGATAAGCCTTTCTAAATCACCCTTGCTTTCATACAAGGGATTTTTCAAAGGCACAAAGAACAGTTTGGTGCTCAAATGACTCTAAAAATGTCTTTGATAGAAAGCCACCAGGGAAGTGAGTTAGTGTTACAGCTCTGACTTTTCCAGCATTACAAGTCAGTCCTTTGTTTCTCCTCTACAGAAAGAGTTACAAGTTTCTTGTAATTAAGAATTCCCCCCACACAAAGCATTGAAGGTGGGATTATCTGATCTCCTTAGAAGACAGTAGCTTAAATAAGTCTCCATCTTTGCTTTGCAGGGTTCACAGAGATTCCATCATTATCTTTTCAAACAATCTCTTCTAAGCATCTCTTATTTAAATCCTCTTGTATCAGCCCACAGTCATTTATTTAATGATTTGTTTGCTTTCCCTACTTCCCTCGCTGATCTATCAACATGGTCAGTTAGCTTTTTGTCCTTTATAGGATCAAGAAAATTTTAACCCAAACCTCTCTAGTATACAGCACTGCCTAGAGAATATTAGTCTAAACAACTCCAAAATGCAGCAGAAGACAGTGAAATCACTCAGAGAAATAGGCAAGGGGGAAGCAAAATACCCATTTTGGATAGAACAAAAAGTTTACTAAAGCAGAGGCACTCAGAGAGACAGAAAATCCCTGCTTCCTATCCCCAAACTATAGGAAAGTAGAACAACAGGATTCTCCAAAATACACCCATGACAACTTTTCTCTGATTTTTTTCTCTCTTTATATGTGGGTTGATTCTTATTTAAGGCTGCTAGCAGGCTTTTGCTGACGCTGACACAACTACTCATACCCTATTAGGCTGGGATAGGATAAAGATCAGAGAACCAGCAAGCTCACAGTTCTCCCTAAAAGGATTGCAAAGTAATGACTTCAGTTGCAAAGGGTCTTTGCTAATGCATATATAAACCAAATAACACTTGAATTGTTAGTGTATGTGTTACTGAAGTCCAAGCTTTGCTCTGTCAGACATACAGATAAGCACCAGCTGTGAAGTTTGGAACTGTCACACTGCAACTCTAGATTTGAATTAGGATCTCACACCCTTTACTAATAGCCTTTCACATTTTGGAAATTTCAAAAATTCACTGTTTTTTCCTATCATATTTGTCATCCTTTTCAATATTTTATATTAAGGTGATGCTATAAGTAGAATTAGGCACGTGGTTATATATGAAAAACTGTGGTATTACAAACACATTTAAAATACACACTATTAAAATACAAATAAACAAACAACCTGTGACTCATGTAGTATAAGCCTCCTATCCATATACAAGTTTAAAAATTGAGTAAGTGCGGGGCATAAGGTAGAGGAAGTTCTCCAGAAAGTAAATAAATATACTTTTAGTTACTGTCTGCAAGGAAAGCACCCAGTGTCCTATTGAGATCCTTGTATTATTCATCTAATATTACAAACAAATACTGCAGAAAGAGGAAATTTCTCTTACATATATATTCCTGATTCTCTAGTTCAATAAAAATCATTCAATGTTTATTGATTCATCCACCTCTACTTATAGTCAGAATCAAACTGCTAAAAATTTCACTTGATCATAGCCAAGTACGAAAGACTTTGGGAAAAGGCTCAGCACTTTACAAGATGAATTGATCAAGTGTGTTTAGAATCCAGCAGCAAAACCAGGATTCTTGACAAGAGCACTGCAATTAGAGTGCTAACGGATACGTGTTGCTATCACAGTAGAGACAAAAGAGGTAAAATACTGTTATCATTTATGACTGAACCCTGCATGCCTGACTGGCTGTCTGTGCCTGCAAACACTTGCACAGCATAAGCTTCAAGGAAAATAATCTACAGGAGTATAAGAAAAAAACTCTAACATAAAGGAGAAAAACCCCACTACTCCTTGGTAGTTCACACCATAACAGACAGTGAAACAAAACCTTCTGAAAAGAGTTTTCAGGTCAAATGTTGCTGCTCTTTTTTTTTCCTGCAAAGGTTACTTCCACATTCTGTGCATTCATGATGAAGTGTTCTAGAAAATCCCTAAACAAACTGGAGAATGTCTAATAACGTCTCCTATGTATTTGTTATTCTTTTTATGGCAAAGACTCTGTATGTGATTGCACTTGAACTGCTCCTCTCTTTACTTTGATCACCTTGTGTTCTGCATTCTTTTAACTCATCGGCTCACCCATCCAAATTTAATATTGCTTTTACTGTAACTATTTTTTGATTATTTATTTTCTTCTCTCTTTCTCTACTACAATAATTCATATTTGCTTTGGCTATTGGTGTGTATTTTGATAGGTTGCTATATAATGCTCCAGTTTATTACATTTAGATTATAAACAATTCTATCAATATCAAACGCACTGAAATATTTGTATGTTAGGACCAAACCTACCCATTCTGTCAATGGGTTATCTTGAAATTGTTGTATATAATTTTTTTGCAGGATGAGCTGCATTACCATTATTTTAATTTCTTAATACAGTCACTATACTCTTCACAGCTAAATATGTTCAAGAGCATTAAAGAGTGACAATTATATAACATTTCCAAGTACTCTGACAAACAACATTACCGAAGTGAAATTTTAACCACTGGCATTAAGACAATGGAAAAAGGAAACTGTATATAATTTGAAGAATTTGGTGGTTCATTGGGTACAGCTACCTCCTTACCAGTACCAGCATCAACATAAGATATCCTGTTTGGGGATTTTTAATTTTTGTCAAGATCTGCTAGGAGGGCTGACCAAACTGGCTGTCCTAATAGCAAAGGAAAGAAACAAGCAGCACTGAGCCCTGTCAGGCACATCATAACAAAACTCAGAATCACTTTCCCATGACATCAGAATTACAAGCATATTACAGAGATCTTAATTAATTATTATTTGTTTCTCAGAGAAGCCATTCAACTCTAGCTTTTTTGCTTGGGCGGTAATTAAGCAAGGTCAATTTTATTCTCAGATTTTTGAATTGCATGGGGAGATCTTAATTAATTATTATTTTTTTCTCAGAGATGCCATTCAACTCTAGCTTTTTTGCTTGGGCGGTAATTAAGCAAGGTCAATTTTATTCTCAGATTTTTGAATTGCATGGGGATACTCAACAGACTTTGCTATCCTCTTGGGAAGTCCTAATCACACAACTCTGCTGCACTGGCTTTAAATATTCAAGGAGATTCCTGGGAGAGACCCCCATTGCCAGTGTCACACAGCTGGTAATATTTTTACTACTATCCCTGCCGCCAGCCCTGGATTACGATCAACTGTGTCCAGCTCCTTTTTAGCCCACTCTTTGACTGCAATTTTCCCTTTTGCTCAGCAAATCAAGGCTTATTTGGGAACGTACAATTTCCATTTTAAGTACATCTTTCAGGACTGAAGCCAGAAAGCTGCTCAGCACATGAAGATTAGCACACGAGCACACGCTATGACCGAGCTGCCAACCCCAGGCTTCTGGTCTTTGTTTGACAAACTAATCCACGACAGGAGAAGTCAAGTGCAAATATTCTGAAAGCATTCCTGAAGAAAACAGGAGTGGATAAGGGGTAACATATGCTAAAGAGAGGGCATCGGTTTATTAACTAGAAGTTGTAATCTGTTCTCTCTTTTCCCAGTGCAGTCAGAGTTAATATTTATGAGGCACACTTTCAATCAGGTGGTTAACTTCTGCACTGAGACTATCTGATGGGTTTAATCCAGAGCCATGTCCTCACTTATGCATCAGCATATCAAGCTCATTTCCCGTGCAGTGCAATGGAGGTAGATGCCATACTTAGAGCTGGCACTTAAATCGTGTTTCCAGGTGCTCTGCCTGCAAATGCATGATTAAGGTGTACTCTATGAGCTGATTTCCTGTGATTCACAATCAAAAAGCTTTGCTTTAACCTCTAGTTGGGGCTAAAATTTCAGTTTAATTTCAGGTACACAGGACTCATCTAGCTGCCATGTCCCACTGTTTTCTGGCTTTTCTCAATAACATAGCTGCAAAAGTGGCATTACTCTCTACAGAAAGTAAATTTGTATATATTGTTTTACCAATGTGTTACATTTGAGGCCTGCTTAGTTCATTAGCTAATATGAGCAAATGAAAGATTTTTTGAAAAATAGTTTTCCTCCAAGCTGGGTCACAAACATAATAACAGAGTTCTTTTTTATATAGTATCAGCAGGCATTCAAGAATAATGTCAAGTGGTCATTCTGTGTGGCAATAGGAGTTTCACTCTAGTTCCAGCTGCACAATTTGGCATTATGCAATTCAGTTGCTATAAGACCAATAGAAATCCTAAACTGAAGATGTAAGACTAGAGATAAAGGCTTTTTTTCTTACAAGAAAAATTCCAAGTTGATACATGATTATGGATATTTTCAAGGGAAAAATTCATTACTTTTATACATTGATCAATACACAACCACTTCAGGCTACAACCTGAAAAATATAACCAGTTCAAGGGAATTTTTTAAAAACATGAAAAGTGTAAGTTTTAGTAACTTATAGCTCCAGATCCTTCTCCTCAGCTTAATTAATTCCTAAGGTTTTACAGGAAAGGATTGAGGCTATGAAAATCTTTGTAAAGTCAGAATTACAACTCCCATGGCTTTCACAGATGAATTTTGTAGACAAATAAGGAGCTAGCTTCCATTGCTTAAGGAATTCTTTCTTCATATGGAGTCACAGGAAAGTAGTTTACTCTGCAAATGAGGCAATCCAAGACAGACTGTATCAGACATATATCCAAGACAGATAATTTTGTGCTTCACACACAAAATGTACATTTATCACACAAAATTAGTGTCCCTCATCTGGGTATTGTTTCTGTATCTGTGCTATGTTTTGATGTAACAGCTGTTATGCAGCAGCTCCTAATTAGATTTTCTGCTCTCACCCACCTTTCTATACTTTAGCCTCATTAACAATGCTTGCAGATGTCAAGAACTGCTTCATTGAGCCTGGTTCAATACAAAGGTTTAAATATGTGATGCTTTAGCTGCCACCTCAAAAAAACACTCCCAGAAGGAACCACTGGTTGACAGCACTCAGATGCATTAGTTTCTCTGTTACTTTTAAATTTTAATTTCTAAATCCCCAGTATACATGGCTGCACCCAGTAATCTAAACCACAAGCCACATATTTTGGTTTGATAAGTTTCTATCCAGTAGCAGACCAGCTTTTAAAATGTATTGCAACATTCATTAATCCCTTTTATACTTCCACATAACAGTAATAGAATTAGTTACCTTTCTGGCTGAGTTCTTGTTTTAGCTGCTTTTTGAATGTTAATTATTAACACTGAGAAAGTGCTCTTGCAGCTGTGCTGAACATTTCTTGTGTAGCTGTGGCCTGAAAGGAAGGAAACCTCATTGGGACATTATGTAAGTGCAGTTACCATGAATATCACTTTGTTGCTTTGTGACCTCAGCAAAAATCAGTATGCAAAAACATTGCAATTTAAATATTTTTAATTAGCTGCTATTGAGTTAAAGACTGTTATCTTAAAAAAAAAATCTAAACAGACTTTAGATTTAGGAGCTGATGAGCTTTCTGCTGCTTTCGGTCTCAGTCTTCAAGACTGGCATTTCTAGTGCACAAAGTAACCTCTCAGAGACTTGAAAAAGTGTCAGTAAAATATCCCACAGAATTTCTACTTACATAACCAATCCACAGTCTTCAAAAAAAGTTCAAGTAAACCAACCTGGCAACCTCTCCGTGTTATAAACAGCTCTGCCTCTGCTTTACATGTATTTGTGGCTGGAGGATGGAGAAGCAAATAAAGCAGCAGGCAAAAAGAAAACAAATTGAGGTGTTTAAATCAGAAAGGTTTTGCTTCAAGGAGTAAGTGTGTGAAGGTATTAAAAAAGGGCTTTTCAAAGCAGTCACTAAATCAAATAATTCAAGTGGGACAATATTGTAGAATTGTAACATACAATTCTAACCAAGGTCCCATTGATTTATGATCATCTAAAATATTGACTAAGAATTATACGCATTAATCCCTTGTCATTCCATCAACCTACAAAGTACAGAGTGGGAGAGAGAATACGGAATAGAGCCCTTCTCTTGAATCTAAGGAAGAAATACTAATGTAGTGAGGAACAAGCTGTAGCCTCATAGAATGATGCAGCCTTAGGTAAACTCATCAAGTACATTTAGAAAAAGGAGGTTTGTCTTTGATGTTTAACAAATATCTAAAGATCATCTGTAAGCAAACACAGAAAAATCACATATAAGCAAAGAAATACAAAGTAAATTCTGCCCTGCACCAGTCTCATGTGTGAGTTTTGTTAGTGGTTCTCTTGTGAAGCATTTTGCTTATGCTCATATTGCCCTCACAAACAGACTGTGCGCTTGTGAGGTGAGGGTAGAGTAGCACTCCAACATCTTCACAGAGACAATTAAGTTCTAGATAGAATTCAAGTCAGAAGCCATTCTTTCTTCATCAAATCTTACCCATTTTATGATTTGTTTCTCATGAAACTTGCTATATACACTGTATGTTTTGAAACACCAAATTCTCTCATTCCACAAAAATAGGAAACTGTAGCATGCACACAGAGAGTGAAGGCCGTAAAGACCAGATCAGTGCATAGCATTAAAAATACAAATGATAAAATACAACGTATGTGAAAGCTCCAAGTAGTGCACAGGCACATGCAAAGCTACCTCCTACCTATCACACAGATCTTAATTTCACAGCATCCATCTCTGTGTTGCTGCACCCCAGGGAACAGTGTTGGCATGGTAACTGCAGGCTCTATGTCTTTCTTTTTTTTCCTATTAGCAGTCATATGAGTTTTTTGTTAGCTTCAGGATCAGGTAAATTTAGACTGATAGCACTACTTATTTGGGGAAAAAAAAGAAGATGGGGTTTGTCTGAAAATACAATCAATCCTACATGAGGAAAGAGCAGAAGCAGATCTTAGATTGCAAAAAGAAAAAAAATCAAACAAAAAACCAAACAAAACCCACAAAAACAAACAAACAAAAGAAACGCAAAAGCCTCATAAAGAAAAGTTATATGTCTATACTCCTCAAAACAGCATCAGGAAAAAATAAACAACAACTTTTTCAATCTGACTAGAGTCATGTTAAGGACAGAACAGGCTAAATTTAATTTTCACTCTGATATCTGCATTACCATTTTCAGTAGAAAAGCAAAAGAATGGTCAGAACTGGAAAAAATCTTTTAATAACTCATCATAATAACAGACATCATCTTAGTAGATCCAATTTAATATACAGGAAGAATGGCAGTTTAAATTTTAAAACAAAGAAAAGAGTCCATCATACTTCCATTATTTTTATCTCAGAAGAATAACTTGCAGACTAACAAAACACTAGATGTTAGAAAACTATCAGAAAAAAAGTCAAAAACACAATGCATGCAGATTAGCCTTGTCTGTAAGTGTCTCCAGGATTGCCTCAATGACCAAGTGAACGATTTCCTGTTAGTGTAACCTTTTTGTACATTCTATTTGCACAACATAGACTGACAAGATCCAGTCAAGGCACGTGCTGCATAACAAATAACTTTGAGATTTATTAGGCACTGTTGTAGTGGACATGCTATGGGGGTGCCCAGGGGCTATGATATATCCCATGACAAATACTGAGTGAGTTGAGTAGTCTTGTCAATCTAAAGTTTTATGTAACTCTCTTTTATATATGCAGGAGTTTACTCAGGGCTTAGGAAATGTTTATTTTTGAACAAAACTGCACTCCAGGCATTACAGGCACCTATAGTACGCGATGCACATGTAGGAGTAGTGCGATCTCTTGTTGCAGAAACAAACAGAGAACATGATTCTGATGCCTTCTGGAAGTTTCTGTGATTGTGAATTAGATGTGCTGTCACACTGGTATCTCAGCCATGTTTTGTTCTTTCAAAGTGTATCTCATTTGCCAGACAATGATGTAAGAAATAGAGCAATAACAGACTATCTTTCTTTTTTAAAAGTCAAATCTATTTCAAAAGCACTCTATCCATTTCTTTCAAACTGCAGTCTAGGCAACCATTAATCAAATCTCAACTTCATTCTTTTCCAATTCCTTAGAGCTTTAAGAAAAAAAAAAAAAAGCAATATAATTAACAGAAGTGTCTTGGCTGCTTGTAAGATCCCTCCAATGTCTTAGTTATTCCACTTCACCTCCCCTAACATTAGATCTCTAAAACTACTGCCCTTTCTTGCTTCCCACCAACAAAGCTGACCTTTCACAAAAGCATTCAAAATGCTTTGGCCATCATCAGTGGGACTAGTGGATGTGGAAATCCTTCAGTGTTCATGTTCACATAACCTAACAATTGCTACCTGACAAAAAGGAGCCAGAAAACCTTGTCACTCACAGGGCTGTGTGCCTGATGTTTGCAGAAATGGCATTTCTAATGACTGCAGGTGTCAGAGGGGGTGATCTGGGCCTTTCATGTTATGCTGTTACTTTACCATTCCATTTTGTAGAATTCAAAGTGCAACAAATTGCAAGTCAATTCCACAGCCAAGCATTACGGAGCCTGTCTATTAGAAAGGTAAATATTTTAAATCAGGCAATTCTTTCCCTCTCAAAGAAAATCCCTTTATTAAAACAGGAAGCTAGAAGAGAGAGAAATTATCTATGTTTCAAAGAAATGTTTACAAGGTGAAGAACCGAAGCAGCTTGGTGCATTTACAATTTTACTATCAGGAAAAAAAATGCAAACCTGCTCTGATTAATACCTACAGTCCCTACTTCTGGAGAGTCCAGTTCTCACTAGTAAAAATTATTGGCAGCAAACTGATTATCAACAGGTATGGCCAAAAATCAATCAGGAACTCAAATAAGTATTTCAGAGCTTTTCCTCTGGATTGAACAATAGGTGTCTCACCTCCACTTGAGCTCAGTTCAGCTTCATAAGCCTCACTCTGCAGGGCTCTGCTGCTTCTTGTAGTGTGAGAATCCAGGCTTGGCAGCATGGGTTAACCAGTGGTTCACTGACTGGCACGGAGTTCTGTACAGCAGCTGTACAGCAGCTTTGGAATGACCTTGCCATCTAAACATAACGTTTCTTACATGGACAGTGATAGTTTAAAAAAAATTAGAACTTTTTCTCCCATAAAGTTTAAGAGTTGCCACTCTTTTCCATATTGTGCCCATTGGACAGAAACACCTTTAAATTTTGTTTTATTAAATATTATTTAAATTAAATTCATAGGATAATCTACCTACTCTTGTAATTTACCATTTTTAAGGATTCTCACACCCCTCTGTGTGAGAGGAGACCTTTAGTGCCCAAAATGGAAGTGCAAGAATAATTACAAAACACCAAATAGTGAAAGAGCTGCTCATTTGCAGCAATAACATAACCTCATTTTTAAGACAAAACAACCATGAACAATTTTAAAACTGAATGCTAAAACAGCTAATATTTAAACAGAACCAAAATGATATAAAACCAGATATACAGAATATACTGAATAGAAGACCTAGTTATGTCTGGAAGCTCTTATCCAAATTACTGTTAGACCAGATTGTCACCGTGAGATGTAACTGCAAATGAGTGCACATAATTATATAATACTACAAGCTATTTGTTCTGGGTCTTATATGTAAAGATTTCTTTTCAAATACATTCCAGTCATCACTGTCTAAATTATTATGACCGAAGTCATTCAATAGAAGCCTTTACAACATGTTATTTCATAGCATGGCATAATCATATGCTATATCAAAATAAGATTTGGTAAAGGCAGTACAGGAAATAAAGGAAATAAGATTACACTAATTCAGACACTGAATAAAGAATGGAATGACTGTCTTAATTCAGGCAATTTGAATTATTAATGAACTGTTTGCATCTGTAAAGATTCTGTAGAGACTTATTCTATTTCCTCAACCATCTGGATCAGGAAATTGGAATTTCAGCTTTTGAAAGGTCAGGTGCAAGATGCTGGAAAGGGCTGCTCTTTTCCAGAATTTACCTCACTGACTCAAATAGAATTCCCAGGAAGTCCATCCTTGTAAATGGACAACAAATTGCCACAGTAAATAGAGTGGGATACTGAGATAGCAAGGTAAACACATGGTTCTAAAATCATTCTCAAACACTGTTAGAAGGTGTTTCTACCATCAAAATACCACAGCAGGAGAGCAACAGGTGCAATGGCAGTTTTGTGTCTGAGTTTCTGTGTCTGTCATCATTCATTACTTAACAGTCACAGCAAGAAGAGAAGCCCTATTTTCTCCTGCACCTGGTGTTTTTCCCTTTCTGCTGCAAAGAAGAATATTTGTTGTGAGAGTCTGTAGCCCAGATCAGTTTAATCAGCCCATCCACTTGGAGAGTAGAGAGAGTGATTTTCACCCAGGAACAACTTCTGGAGAATTCTAACACTTCACAGAACCCTAAATGTGAAATCACTCAGAATATGTATAGTGATTTACATATTAGTAAACCTCTAAGCTGACAGAAATAATCTAATTTGTTCTCTGTACCCAGAAAATTCTGCTTAAAAACCAGCAGTATATGTCAATGCCTAAAACTGACCAAGACTTCCCATGAGAAATTGGTTATTACTGCCAACATGACTAAAAGAAGTGACGAGTCCTTTGCATTAGATGTTTTATTGCTTTGATCTTGCTTAATTACATCTTTTATTAAGTCTGTTATTTATTATTTTTGACATCTCTGCATGCCATTCTTTTGGAAATTTGACAGTCTTTTTACAGACAGTTATTTAGACTTCAGAGATGTCCTCCTCCCTTCTATTATTGCCCTTCCCTTTTAAACTGAAACCAATATCCAAATCTTACTGTATTATGGAATTGCAATGAGAGAGTTCTCTCCTAGCAAACCAACAGAAATTACTTAACTTTAATTAAAGAATAAGAGGTGACCTTTTAGGTGTTGCTGTTAAGATTCGGGCTCCTGAGCAGCAGTAACCTGATAACAGAGTATCATATGCTATTAGGAAAAACAGGTAACTGCCATGCACACTATACAGTGTGCTGTAAATAAGAACAAGCAACAATGTTTGAAAAAAATCTAGAACCAAGCTTCAGAATTTTCCAAACAAGGTTAATAAATATCACCTGCATATGTGTCTCACCAGTTGGTCAAACATCATATGCCTTGCAACCAAACAACCTTCAGAAGAGATGCATAGAAACAGAAAATACTGCCATTGATTTAGGCATACCAGTTCATAAATATATAGCAAATGTTCCATAAGACAGTTCTACCACTATCTGCACTAAAAATATAGTAATAATCACTTTTTATCATGCTTTACAGTCAGATGGCAAATGGTACATGAATAATTTCCCCACCCATATTGTAAAATACTATTACAGCTACAAGATCCTGTACATTCAAGCACTGCAGCTTTTAAAACTACACAAACAGAAATTTTGCAAATAAGATAATCAGAAGACAAAGGGGCAGTTGGTATTATCAGTCTAGCTTCACTGGGGCTTACAGTAACCACTTCCTTAATGGAGATCCCTCAGATCTCATCCAAGCTCAATGCATCTTTTAAGCACCTATTAAATGACAAAGCAATTCTCATTATGCTCTTGGCAAATCTTGCCCAACAAATCAAGTACAGTGTTCCCTGTAGTAATCAAAAGTTATGTTTCCAAGCATGGATTCACCAGCACATTTGTCACACATAATAGACACCTCAGATTTTCTTGAGGAGTGCAAGTCACTTAAGCCAAATAAATTACATTACATTTGTTTTGTACTTCCAACCGCATCACTCACCCCTGTCATTAATTTCCATCACAAGTGAGACGTTCCACACTTCAGCATTTTCCAGTTACAATAGGCTTTTAAAACTAGCACACAAACTAACAATAATAAGAAACCTCAACCAAAAAAATACATTTCTACCACCAGTATGCTTGCTTTGCTATCATTCACATGAGACATATTTACTATTCCCTCATAAATTTCAGTGATGCCTGTTGAAGAGGAAACTTCAAGGAAAACAGAAGATTTCTGCTGAAAAAGAATTGTGCAACAATGTCATTTTCAGAGTTGTAAGTATTTACCTTTGCTAAGCAAAGCATAAGGAAGGTATGTGCCAAAGCATGGTCATTAGAGCTGGTTTTGGTAATCAGGTAGTGAAAGGTTTTACTTTATATCATTTATATAATTTATATTTACTTCATATCATACTTGACATTTAGCTGTATAGTTTTGTTCTACCATCAGGTTCCACAAATCCCATTTGGAATTATTGAGCACCTCATGCACTGTCTGCAGTAATCAGGACTTTACAATCAACATTTCTGAAGCAAAATATGTTCCAATCACATTAGAAACTTCTTGCAAAAAAAGTGGCAAAAGCAAAATGAAATGTACAGCTGAGTTCTAAGTTCAACAGTTACTTCAAACACCTGTCAGAAATCCTTTACACAGTTCCAGACAATCCTGTAGAGAAGACTGCATAGTCTTATAGTCACCGTTTCAGTTGAGTAAATGAACATATGGCACAAAAGTGATAAGACAAAACAATGACTGCTTTTCTTTGTGCTTCTGAACTACTTTGTTGTGAATCAGCCAGACAGAAACATATTCTCCATATGAGTTTTGAGGCACTGACTGATTCAACATTTTGTACAACACAGAAAAAAGTTAACAGCAGATGTGCAAATGTGTCTTAAGTCCAGAGGTATCTGAACACACTGACTTCCCAAAGGCTTAAAAATCTTTGTTTTTTACAATATTTGTATCTCACAAACAATCAAAGGCTATTCAATATGCATGTTCCTAAACAATGTTTAAGTCAGAAGTTTCAGGACTTTTTTAAAAATAAAAAAAAAACCAAACAAACCACATCCATTTCTCTTTCCCATACTCAGCAGCCAGCTGTGGATATTTGCAGCACTGTGCTCAGCACCTTCCTCTCCCAGCAGCAGACTTCAGCACATCCCCTCATCCTGGTGACAGATAATTACTGCAGTTTTGCAGAGAGATCCTGACAGCAGCCACATCCTGCTGTCCTCAAGGAGAGAGCCCCTGTAACTCCACCAGTGCTGGCCATATTGGAAGACAGCACCTTCCTAGACCTGTCAGGAGCAAATATACTTGATTTCCCTGGACTGAAGATTGCTCTGTTATTCTGTTAACATCAACAGGAACTACACAGGTGAATATTCAGCCCCAATCCTAGCACATATACTTCTGATTTTAGCAATACCTGCACACCAAAGGTGAGAACAGTTCTATACTCAGCTATTGATGGAACAAAGATTAAATTTAAATTATTATGAACACACAATATAATGTGTCTATTCATATACAACTTTAAAGAAGAAAAAGCTCCTGCAATGCTACTGACACAGATTTTATCTTATAAATAACCATCTCTGCTTCCTCAAGTCAGTTTTCATGCACCAATCTTTCTAAACTCAAGAGCTATAAACAGTTTTCTTGAAAAGAAAAAATGTCCTCCCAGCAACCTACTTTTATCAAGATACACAGCTACTGGTGTAAACATTCCAGAATACAGTCCTTTACCAAATTCTTGAGAAAATTTGTAAAATAAAACAAAACAAGTGACTTTCCCAACCCCAGTAGTTTAGTGTTTCCTCACAAAACCATCGGTATGCTATTGGTCCCTGAAAATAATTTCTGCCTGAAGAGTACTGCAGCACGAAAAACTAATGCTCCACAAAGTATTTCTAAATGCAAAACTTTCAAATTTAGTATTAGACAAGAAGAACTTAGTATAATTTCCCAATAAAAATATTGCTTTCTAATTTTAAAGACCTATTTGGAAATCATTATGCAGCAACCTTTTCTCCTCAGTGGGATTCAGCAACAGATTAGCAGCAGTTAAAAACCTGAGATTTGTAGCCTGTGGTTAAGCAAAGGAAAAAGCCATGCTGGTTGCTAATATTTTGGTCAAATCTGTCTTTAAAAAAAATAGGAAGCTTGGAACTACCAACTGTGAGTTAAGTACTCTTCTACAGGGGAGAAGTTCAACCTTTGCAGTCATAGGACAAACTTTGATGACGGTTCTAGAACCATTCTAAGACTTTCTGCAGGGGAACAGTTGGACATACAAGAGTCCTGCTGCTCATCACTGCAGTCATTTGTGGACTTAGTACACATACAAGTGAATTCCATTTCCTGCTGACTTCTCTAGCAATTACATTTGGCTTTATGCAAGCAACACCTGCAAATACATTTTTAACATTTTACTGTGAGTAAGGCTGAGCTGATTGTTAATAACCCAGGCCCACAATAACTGTGAACTTCTGAGAGATGAAAAGATCCCCTATACACAAACATTATGGTTTGCAAACACAAAAAATACTTTAAAATTATGAGCCTATCTTGAAGATCTATGGAAAACTTCAACAGCAAAATTATGAGCAAAACAAACAGGAAAAAAAGAATTTAAGCCAAAATATGACAAAAAATTAAACAAGTACCCAATACAGACTGAAGAAAGCTGTAGGAGAAATTAAATGCAAAAAAGTAATTAAAAATTTGTAAAGACAGCAGTTCCCAAAGAAAGCAAACACACACATCCTTCCCCCCAATAAATCCCACCTCACTGTAGATTTAAAAAGACGCATGCAGTGAAAAAAAGCAACAGGAAAGTGATTCAAGGAAGATGAGAGAATCCTCCCCTTTGGTGACAGGAGAGCTAAAACCCGCAGTGAAAAGCCTGTGGGAAGAGCAGATCTGTTCCCCCCTCAAGCCTTGCTATTCCTCAGGCAGAGCTGCTTGGTTCCATCCCCACACCAGGGTTAGACTCCAGCTTTGCTCTGGCTTTCAGCCCTCTCAGGTTTCCAGGGCTCGTTTTTCCCCTCATCATCTCCCTGCCTTGCTGAATGTTCTTGCCAACCCAAATGGACAAGACAAACTTTTATGGAGCCATCACTGCCTCTTGCAGTTTTGTACAATTCTGGCCAAAATTATTGGTGTCTATAAGATCTAACTACTAATAAATTATCCACAATCAAAAGTTAGACATGATTCACTACTGCAGCAGACATTGATCTCACCTTTGTCATGGCTACAGAGTCATCTGAAAATACATTTGAGTCTAGGTTTTAAAAGAAGTCCAAAATATGCAAGATTTTTTTCTGTGAGCTCCAGTGAAAATCTCTTTAAGGAACTATTTTCTTAGGACAGCCAAAGGTCTAAAATACTGAAATAGTTCCTCAGAAGCAGAACATTTCCAGCTCTCTGTCCTTTCTATCTTAATTCTGTTTCAAAGTCAGTAATTTTGAATAACTGTGTTTTGATTTTAGAATTTCAAAAAAATAACTGAAAAAAAAATTTAATGATAGTCCTAAATATTTAATTTTTAAAATATCAGAGTATAATGTTTCAATAATTGTGGTTCAAAATTGTTTTTTCTTAAGGCAGGAGATAAACAGAAAAAGTCCTATTCAGCAAATGATTTTGCTTTCAGTTAATCCTTATTTTCTACATAACCCACGTATGTAAAAAATCATCCAGGTGGTCTATTTCCTTTTCTACAATATTCTTCAGCAGGAACTGGATTTAGGTGGGAAATGGTAACTGCTGCTTTACTCAGCTGTGCAGAGGCTGGGAAGACACAGCTTTAAAGCACCTGCTCACCATCAGCTGGTGAACAGTCAAACATTTGGACCAGTAGATTTAGTTTTAATTTATACTTCCCATGTACAATCAGGCACACAATTCCATTCTCATGCTACATGGAATTAGTGACATCGTTACAAATGCAATCATACAGTTTGTTTTACTGCATACGAGTTCCCTGCACATTAAATTTTCTAAGCAATGACAAATTTCTGGTCCCCAGCTAGGAAACATGGATAGAACTTGGGTGTTTGCAACTCTTCCTTTAACTATTAACTAGGGCTGAAGTGCTAATTCATTTTTTAACATTTATGAATAAAACAAAAGTACAGTTTCCTCAGGAAAAAATGCCCAGTTAACTCAGGCTGTTTCTTGGGCCTGGTTCTTCATGCACTGTTACACAAGACCTTGAAAAGGAGTGACAGAACCCTTGCCTATGCAGGATGTAAGACTGGTGCTTGATGTTTCAAGCTTTCTTATAGACTTCTCTTGTTTCTGCACAAGTAAGACTATTGTTTCTTAACCAGAAATTAAATTTATATAACTCAAACTTAGTGAGAAATAACTCAACATCATTTTGACCAAATAGAAGCTATTACAAGAATTATAACAATCTAGTATTTCAAACATTTTTAGAACAGTCTGTGTGTAAAATATCTAAGTATATAACTTTTTCCTCCCTACAAGTCAAAAGAAATTAGATTTCCTATTTCCTATCTAATTTCAGAAGTAAAATTCTGATGTGTATAGTAACAAATAATAATTATGTTGATAATCAGTAGCACATACACGATTTTGCTAGTAGAGAAAAAAAACAAAGGCTAAAGTTGCAGCAGAGGCAGAGTGCAGACATCTTCAAGTTTCTTGCTGCAGTTCTAAAGATCAAAATTTATACAACCCAGAGTGAGAATAAGTAAACTTTTTATTCAAATATTTCTGGCTGTTCAAATTTAGTCTCTTGTTAAAGCTCTATTAAGGACCTTTCAGAAGCAAAGAATAGGCTTTTCAAAAACGAGACAGCAAATCTAATAAAAAGAGCCACCTTGGAGTCAAACAAATGAAGATTATTAAACTTTTTTTAATAAATGAAAGCGTGAAAAAAATTTTCCCCTTAGAAATGTAAGTCTTCACACATAGCTATCAGTCAATAAATATCAACAGATTTAATGAAAAGCACTTATTAGTTTTCTATTTTAAATTGGTTCACATGTGTCTGAAATAATCCAATTCTATATTTCATAGTTAAAATAACAAAATGCCTTTGTATATAATTTTTTAAGGTAACTGCCAATTTTGAGAAATTATTACATTTCACATAGATAGAATACTTATTTTTAAGTTACATAATGAAACAGCTTCTCCATATAGGAAAAGTCTTTCCTGATTGTATTAAGTCTGAACAAAATTTCCAGCTAATACTGTAAAATAAGCGAATACACCAACCTTGGGCTCAGAAACTACAGCTGCTCCAGTGCAGCTGCTACTTCATCCTACTGGCTGGAAAACTACCAAGCTTCTGAGCCTTCCCAGCAGCATTTTAAAGGCAGAGGCAGAAGAGGAAAGAAACAGCAAAGATTTAAAGCATCAGCTGCCTGACAGGGACATCAATTTTGGATTAATTTTTTACATTAAATATCTCTACACATGTTGTCACTACAAGCTAAAATGTTATTACCAGAATGTATGAGTTGATCTGTTTTAGATTGAAGGGAACACTGAACAACTTCCATCAGTGTTGAGGGCCACAAGGACAGCAGCTGCTGCTGCTGTTTTATCTCAGTTCTCAGACTGCTCCTTAGAAGCAACCACAGAAGAAAATGCTGCAGTTTCTGCTCAGATTTAGTACCACACTGACTTCTAACCAATTACCAGGCAGACAAATACAAGTTAGATATCTGGGGCCTATGAACAGTTTTCTGCAGTTGTGCAATTTTCCCCATTTTCTCAGTTTGCCAGCTGCAGTCTAAGGGAACAGAATGTCGTCCATGAAAGGGTCACAAAAGTTGATTAAAAAAATCAACACTTGGTCTGCAACACATTTTTAAACATGGGAAAATGGTGGGGAGGAATGAAGATGGAACAAATACCCAAGTATTAGTCCTATTTTTTATTATTAGATTGCAAAATAGCACATATGGATTTTTGTTTCAATACAGTAACATGACTCACAACTATTTTTATTTACTTTTCTGTAGTCAATATGATTATATCAAGAAGGTGGAGACACTCTGCAATAAAAAATCATGTCAGCAGGAATATAGCATACACAGACATACCCGTAGATCACGTGATATATGATCTTACAAAGTAAGCAAGAAACTGAAAATTTTCAGCCTGAGTTACCAAACTTCTGACACTTCCCAGGTCCTTCAGCAGGATGTGTGCCAGACAATAATATTAAGCTTTGTATACTCTAGGAGAAATCGTTCCACCTCAACAGAGATCTTCAAGTAAAACAGTATATTTTACACATGAAGCTAAGTCATGGAAGATGTGCTGTATTTTCCATGAAAAAAACCTTAAATATCTTCTTTACTTGCAACTTCAAATATAGTTTTCTATACACAATTAATTTTTAACTGTGGATATTTTTTCCTACTCTTAGAAACATTAATACTAAAATCACTTTCTTTAGCATACAAAAATGTCCTCAATTCCCCACTGTTTCTTCGAATTCTAATACATATAAAAATTTAATGAATAAAAAACGTCTATGTTTAGAATGCAAATTTTGAAACAAATTATTTTTGAACAAAACCTGTATTAAAATGTACTCTCCCAGGTCTAAGTGAACCAGGTGAAATTGGCCTATAACTAGAAAAAAAGAGAGTGAAAATGGTCTGGAACTACAGATCCCATCCTCTCCCAGCAGCATTTTCAGACACAGCTCACAGAAGGGTTGAGGTCATGCTGCCAGCACAGGGCTGATGAAGCACAAGCTCTGTGATGGAGGCACTCCTGTCCCTGTGGTTCCGCTTTGCCACTGTAATTTTGTGGATCCTTTATGAGGCTGTGCCCCTCCCACAGTCAAGCAATGGGAATGTATTAGTTGAAGTATCAACTGAATGTGAAATGAAGTTTCATAGGAAAAGGGTTCCTCTATACCCTCCATTTAATTACCTTTAATTCAGCAGGACCAAGCTCTGCACCAGCTTGCATATTATTATTATTTATTGTATTAGTACATCAAATCACACATATACATAACAACCATTATTCAGACTCCAATTATTCAGATTCCGTTCAGAAATCAAGCCTACCATAGGCACTTATTACTGTGCTATGACTAAAAGATTTCGAGTGCTGTAGAACTTACATAAAATGGTCAAAACTACTCAATTCATCCCACAAACAAAAAGAAACACAGATTTTCTGGAAGACTGCAGCAATCGCGAAAAATATTTGCATTCCACTTGTAGAAATGGAAAGTAAAGAAGGAGCTCTCTCAGTAACCAGCATCACAGATTCTTTGGATGCAATTAGTTGCAGAATTTTCTCCATTCAAAACATCCTGCAATGTCTTAAAATCTAATGGAAAACTTGCTTAATCCATGAAAAAACTTCTAAAGTTTTAAACCTTAACACAAAATTTTGTATTCTGCATTTTATCCTCCTGAAAATGCTACATTAACACAAACTGGGACTAGAGTCTCAATTAAAAGGCACAATAAACATTAAAAGAATCCTGCCTCTGCAATAGAAGAGGTATAGTTTTGCTAAGTAACTCACTGAACTATAGTAAAAAAAGATTTACAGCACTGAGGACTTCTGAGTTCACAGTTGGAAGAAAAGAGGTTGTTTTCTGCTAAATAGTGTACTAGTGCTGATGAAAATGTACAATACAAAATCTTTTCAAGGTCATGCACTTCGAACCCATGAAAACTGGTTGAACACAATTTATCAGATTACTACCAACTTAATTCCAAACAGCTCAAATTCTATATCTGAAAGCTTAAATTTAGGCTTTAAAAATATTTAAAGGAAAATAAATGTACCTCCAACTACTAAAACAATTGCTAATGTTGAGAGTCTGATTTTTTTTAAATCAGCTCCAGATTTGATCATTCATACTCTAATAGTTGAACTACAATAGCAGAATGAAAAACAGACACTACCAAATCCACACAACATGTAGACTAGATATCAATAAAATCAGAAAAACCATAAAATCACTCTGAAGGTTCTAGATCTCGTGTACCAAGGGTCAATACCAGGAATTAAATGGTGTTACAGCCTTTTAAATGAGACAGAACAAAAACCCTTCTCTGCAGTTTGGTTGTCTGTAAAAAGCTCTCAACATTTCAGCCAAAGAAAAACATTCTTGAAAACACAGCCAGTCCTACGATAGAAAATCAATGTAAAACAAAGAGCTAAGCAACTACTGCAGTGAAGTATTCTTTTCTTCACATAGACTCATGCTGGAAATCAGAGGAGCTGCAGAGGGATCCTTACAGCCATGCAAATGTTGGCATTCCTGTAAAATGTGCAGGACAGTTACTTGCACTTGTTATTCCAGAATGCTCTTCCTGCAGCACCCCAGTTAACACTGCTCCATATCAAGTATCCTCATGGTGCCTCAAAGACAAAAAAAACCCAGAAACACTCCAGCCAATGTGAGCAATTGTCTTACCAGCTGACATGGCTCAAACCCCAAATACCCTCTAGATAACTTAGAAAAAAAACTAATTAATGACCTAAAGACTTTCCCATGGAAAATACAACCAGGGAAAGAGCATCACCAGGAACAAAAATAGCGGAGATGTCTGTATGTGTCCAGCAGTGCCTGTAAAAAAATTTTCTATTAAAGAAAATGTCTTTTCCATTGTGCTGTCTGGCAACTTGCCTAATTACTGTGGTAAAAAAGAAAAATGGATGAAAAATTATCCTGCACAGCTTGTAACTCTCTATAAGCTTTTTCTTACTTGAAAATTTTATTTGCTCTAAACAAATGTTAATTTCACTGTTTAAAAATATCCGGGGTAGCTGAGAGGTTAACAAGATATACTTTAAGCAATATTTTAATATATTTTATTATAGCAAGACAGCAAATACATTAATTAAAAAACCAGTAAATCTAAAGTTTTTATAGACTTATCCCCCTATGGCTCCACAGTAATTTTGTAATAATTATCTCAAACTCTCTACCCAAATAAAATTCCAAGTGGAAATTGCATACTGTTTGGTTCTGGTGCCAAAAAAACTGATTTAGTGGTAAGCCACTAACTAACGTGAGCTGATTTAATTTTCCACTCTGCATATTATGGTTTTGGGGAGGGGGTTGCTTAGTTAAATGGCAGATTCTCAAAAGCCTCTAACTCTCTACTGCACTTATTCCTTCTTAGTCTGAACACGCTGCTATGTCCATCCAAAACATTATCTTCTGATTTGAGCATCCAGTCAGTTCTAAAATTGAACATTAAATCTATTTAACAGATGGCTGAAACCAGGTTCTTCAATGTTTTAACCATCATAGAGCAAAGCAGTGAGCAGAAGAAAAATGAGGGTATAACCCTGCAAGCACCTCCACAGAATTTAACAGCCCTTTAAAGTTCCCAGTTACGTTTAACAGCAGGCAGGCAACCAAGTATGCACTCCCTGAAGTGGAACAGGCAATTCTGACATCAATCTAACAACTCCAGCAGCAGACTCCTTTTCCTTTCCTTCTCCTTGAAGTGAGAGAATAGATAACAGAAGCTACATATATTTCCATTAAAACTTCTGATATAAACTTGAGATGTAATGACGAAATTGACAGCTTTACTTAAAGGAATTCACCTTGGGGGCTGTTGCAGGATATCAAGTTGAACTTGTCTCTTCCATTGCTGGGGAAGAATGATGTATAACAGCAGTGCTGAAATTACACTTGTTCTGTATCCTGTCTGCATTCTATTTTATTAATTCTGTCAATGAGAAACAGATGCTAGGTTAGATTTTCTCCTGACAGCAGTTCAGTGGGGGAAAGCAACAAGTTGAAGATAGTTCAAGAATATTTAATTGCTTTACAAAATGGGACACTAAAGGATAACCTGAGCGCACAGTTGCAGATAAACAAAATACCCATAAATTTCAATAAGTTTAGGGCTCTTCCCTAAATCATATTCCTATTGCACTGCACAGTGACAGTTCAGTGACACACAACAGACATGAGGAGCATTACTGCCACGGTGCCCACCTCCCAAATGTCAGCTCTAAAATCAGCAAGGTACCTGCTGAGTTATCCACTGACACAATGTGCTGACATTGGCAAGTACCATCCTTAGCAAATCAACAACGAGCTGGATTTCTCCTTGCTCCCAGGTTTCAGGAGCACGCCTTTCCCCCCATTTTTAGTTGCTGTCTATAATAGGTTTATACAGATTAGCTGCATTAGTGTTGTGTCCCTGATAAGCTGTGATGCTGGCTGGATAATCATCTTCTCTCTCCTTTTCATGACCCTTCTTCAGTATGAATAGTTCCTGGGTTTGTCTGTTTGGTTTTTTTAAACTGCTCCACTCCTTGACCTTTTACAGGTTATTGATCTCTTAACATTTCAGGAGATAGCTATAGAATGTGTAGCAGGCCATTAGTTGTCTTGCTGCATCTTGAGAAATTGATGAGTTTGTTACTGACTAAATCAAGCCTAATCAGGTGTATAATTCTCATCTTGTAGCTTTCAGTGACTATTATCAGATTTTAAAAGCTATACATCAGTTGCTCTGTTTATCATATCCAGAACTGGTGTTGACTTAGAAAAAACCAACAAAATAGAATGACTCTGGTCACTAGGGGTAGATTTCCTTACCTTGCTCCTCCCCAGTATTTGGGTCAAACCTGGTTTTACTGTCAGTACTAGTCAATTTGAGGAAATGAACAGATGACATAAAAAACTTTCCCACTATTCATGACTGTAAATTACTAAGGAAAACAGTATTGACTTGTGGAGTAATCACCTTCTATACCAGATCATACTTGTGAATTTTAGAAAGCTCAAGAGCAGAGCAGAAAGCAGAATCAAGCAGACATAGTGATATTCTTCCTTTTTTATCAGTAATTCCTAAGGTGAAGAACACAAAGAACCAGCTACTGAGAGGAGCTACCTCACTACTACAAGCCATAGTGAAAGAACCATAGCGTGAACTACAGATATTTCATTGCAGAGATAAAATTATTCTGTATGGCTGTTGGGAGGGTTCAGTGTCATCTAGGAGATATGAGCACTCTCTGTTCTTGCTGAATATCACTTTGTATGAAATAGCAATGGAAAGGATTTCCTCATTAACGAGCCATGATGGGGGGAAGAATGAAACTTAAGCCAGCTAATTTTTCCAGGATCATAATGTTCTGCATTTCTAGGTCATTTGAATTCCATATTAATTCTAGAAGGATGGAGAATTTGCAATCCCCCTGCTCCCTCTCTCATTACATATGTAATTGTAAAAGCTACCTTGCTGTAATAAAACATTAATCTCTGTACTTCTTATTATGGGATCACAGACTCAAAGTGATGGATGGCCATGTGGCAGAGCACATTTCCACAGTACACCATAATATCACTGAGTCATCATTTGGAATACGAAAGCACAAGTCCAAAACCTTAGCTAGACTACACATTTTTGTTTGTTTTTAACCTACATTGAAGTAGCTTCTGAGTGATATAATTGACAGAAATAGGCTCAGTCCTACCTAATTGAATAATTCTGCATATATACAGTAACTATCTTCTGAAATGTGCCTTCCTTACAGTGTTGAAGGCAAAATCCATTATATCCAGAAATAGTAGTACAAGACATGGCCATAAACACTACACAGATTGAAACAAAAACAGACTGGAGAGGTATGACTTCATTGCAGCTGATATGACAGTACTTGCTGTGCAATGCAGTAACAGCAGAAATTAGTACACTTAACTACTCTGAACATTTATCAATGCAGTTTATTTCAACTGCAGGCCTGCTGAAAAAGAATTGGCACCTATCTTCAAATGGTGTTAAAACATAAATTTCTAATGCAGATTTTTATTTCTTTTTCATGTTTTGTTGCACAGGATAGCCACAGTCTACCAACATATCTAGAAGATACATTTACCTATTGAAAAGAGCTACGTACAAGTGGCTCTAGATTGAAATGAAAAAAACTAAAATAAAAACCCAAACAAACAGATTTAAAATCTGTGTTATGTATTTAATTGCATGTACCAAATCAATATAGCTATGCATAAATCTTTCACACATACTACAGCAAAATGTGTAAATCTCCCACAACTCTGAAAAGAGAAAACAAAAATGCAAAATCACACCATCTTATTTGTTGATTCTTACAAAAAAGGAAGGTTTACAGTGGGGAAATCCCCAACTTTACATCAAAATAGTCACAATGAATATCACATTAGTATCAATAGGATGGTGCTGCTTTGTCAGTCTGTGTAACTAGATTACACATGAGTACTGTCTACAGTTTATTTTCCCTTCATCCTCTCCAATGTGAAATGTTGAGTTTCACTTACCCTTCAGTGTGTCCTCTGTTACAGATCAACACTAACATTAGTTAAAATTTTTTAAGTATTGGAATTTCTAAGTGACATTTTCAGTGCTTATCCAAACTGGGTTGTATATGAAGTTGGTTTACTTTCTCTTGGATTAAGACTAAAGAAATACATGGTAAGACCTTTACCACAGACGGGTAATGGGAGTAATGGACACAGGAATGGCAAACTAATTATTCCTTACCATGATTCCACAAAAGCTTGGTATTCATAATTCTAACGGTCTTTAAGGAGTGAAAAACACAGATTTCCATAATATTTTATATTTCCTATTACAGTTCACCTGAGCAAACAAGGCAGATGGCAGGAGTAACCTTTTGTAAACTGCAACCTTTATTTGTATTAGATATCTGCTTTAGTTTTTAAATAACACTACAATGCTCTCTTTCCCTAGATGTGTTTCTTCCTACTTTCTTTGAGTTCTGATTATTTAAATTAATATTTGCCTTTAGCACAGGCGTCAGTTAACAACACATCAACATCCACCTGACATCAAGAAGGAGTAAACATAGACAGTAAATATAGACTGCTCCACTTTTCAAATGAAAATAATATAAAGTGTATGTGATAAATGAAGCATGTCTTGCTGGTGCCACAAGTCCCTGTGAGGGGCTAGCAGTCATTTAGCTCTGCTGTGAATTAGCAACTGCATCTCACAAGAAATTAGGCGTGGACAAAACCTATTCCGAACAAAACTGCTCTACATTTGAGTGTACTGAGTTTAAACATTATCCAAGGTGATAAAAGACACAGCCAAAGTGTACTGCTCTTCTTTGCTTTCAAATATATCCAAGAAATGTTCTGGGCATAGCAGGGCAGACTGCTCTGACCTCTGTAAAGCAACTATTTTTAGTCAGACTTACAAAGTTGAAATACATTTCTCACAGAAATGCCCATGACTTTCCACTGAAAATGGAAGAAAAAAAAATAACAAAAACCCCAAAAAAGTGCAGAGGATTACCTGAGATGCTGTGCACACAACAGTTTTATGCTGTAGTTGCACAAAGCTACACAAGCTGACTATTCCTACAGAAATGTAACCTGTGTGTTTCCCTTGGCCTTTGAAACTACTTTGAATTATTCCATTTTGAACTTTCTGCCAGAACACCTGTTTCTTTATCCTTGTTCTCTTGAAGACACCAGCAGAAAATGTCACTTGTACTGATAAATCCATGCCAGTTTAAAAAAATCAGCTCTTATTAAACTGTAGAAAAACACAGTAATGAACAGAAAAACACCTGGGTATCTAAAGAATGTCTTTCTATTTTTAGAAAGCACTGGCAGTTTAGAATAGTCAAAGACAACAGTTTTCCTATGGGGGGACAGCACAAGACCTTACACAAACACCTAAACCCAAAGCTAAACATGGCGTGCACGGTATATCATCCATAAATGTGCACATTTTCCAGGGATAATTTGTAAGCATTTCTAAACACAGAAGGAAGCAAGATTTCAACTTGACACACAGGGAAAACATGAAGGTACATCAGGGGAAGAATCCAGATCTCCCAGTCCCTAAATCTTACAATCAGTACATTAAGCCTCTTCAGTGTTTTTGAAGAACCACAGTTTAACACAAAGGCAGTCTAAATTAAATAAATTTCACTCCCCCAAAACTTGATTAAAATCAAATTTCATCTCTTTTTTTTATAACAATGAGTAATAGTATGGATGAAGTTCCAGGGACAAAAGGAAAAAAAATGTATTTTTTTGCCTTTGTCTGAAAAACAACAGATTTTTTCAGAAGTCAGATTTACAGCAAAGGAAAACAAAGAATTATGAAGTTAACAATAGAGCAGAACTAATTTCTGAAACCAGCCAAATCTTTCAAACAGGATTTACTAAGGAAAAGAAAGCATGCTACACAGAAAGCTATCTCAAATAAGGATTAGAAATAGCAAATTAATGTAAATTCTACTTTTCTGTAGAGATTGAACAGTAACTATAAATCTGTCAGTTCTATGAGATGTCACTATTAAAGTGAGAAAAAGTACATCGTGTTAAGGAAAAGTATTTTTCTGGTGATGTGACACATGAAAACCCTTGCATTTCTGACTCTAAAACAAAACACTGAAGATATTAGAATCAATGAGGACCATTGTAATGTCATCTATATCTCTTTTTCAATGCCCAGCAGTAAAAAATGAAGAATATTTTGGTGATTATTAATAGGCAAAAATTCAGGAATGTGAAATATTGGTAGATTTTGATACAGTTATAAGCAGATTTCTAATACTCAGGAACAAAAAAAATCTCTATGACAAACTGAGTAGTCTTATTTTCCCATGTATTCTCTTCTCCCTCTCTAGAGTGTTTGCTATTCTCTTGCAATGTTTCTGAGAAAAACGTAAAAGATTTGTCTTACAAAGAGTAGTTCCACAGGCATTTCAAAGAACGCTATAATCTTTAGAGTCCACAAATACAGTCTAGCAGCAAACACTTGTATAAGTATTTGCAACCTTTAACCTTTTGCAAATTTCTCTGGTTCTAAAAGTTGGAGTGCAATACCAGCTTATTTGCAGGTTTTTATTGGCTGACTACATGACTTCAAGAGCAAAAGGCAGATTTAGGTCAGACATTAATTTATTGTTTCCTTTACTTAAAACTTTGTATTAAAAAATCATCAAAATAGTCAAGGAGGGAAAAACCTAGTTAAAAGAATCTCTATTTTGGAATCCAGATCTGTGATAAACAAGTTGCACATGGCAAAGCAAATAATGCCTGAACACTTAAGGAACTCAGAACCTGCTGCTTCTTTTAGCACCCAGGTACACTTCCTCCAGTTTCAGACTTGCATTAAACCTTGAAACCAGAGTCTTCGTAGTTCTAAATCAGTACTATCATCCCAAATGGTTCTACACTATTTTTGTAACCAGTAACCAGATACTGTTGACTGCCAAACTCCAGCAAAAAAAGCACTGATCCACACCAGCCATATCATAACTGGCTCTGTCTTCAGGCAAAAATATTTGCAGTCCCCACTGGAGCCCAGCTATGTCAGGAAAAGAGAATCACTGCATGCAAGCCTTAGAAACACACAGCCATTACTACAGTACTTCCTCATAGCAAAGAAAAACATAACACAGTAAGCAATTAGGGCTTGTCATTTGAATTTCTCATCCCCTCCCTGTTGCAAGAAGTGCCAGGGACTCCTGAGTGACTTGAATTTTAGAAGCTTATTTCCAGAGAACAACTGTAACTGGGGAAAATACCTATTATGCACAATGCAACCAGATCACAGTTACACTCAAGAAGAAATGAAAACTACTTGTCATCAGTATTTTCCAGAAGCACAGAAAAGTACCTATTGACATTATGTCCACTTATTAGAACTCAAATCCCCTTTATTGTATAGTCATTTATTCGGGCAACACCTGAATGACAAGACAATGGTAATGTGTGCTAGGTCCAGGGGTCAGTCAGACCTCCTGCTGCCACAGGCGCTCCTGGACAGTGGGGTCCTGTGAGGGACTGCTCGTCCTGGAGATCTCCAGCAGGCTCCCAGCCACAGGCTATCCTAGCAAGCTCAACCTGAGTGAATCAGGCAGCTCAGCTCTTTAGGTGATTCCCAGCTCTTTTAGGATTCTAGCTCTTAGCTTGCTAGGATTTGCCTTGGCTGACTCAGGGAAGAAGAGACGAGAAGGCCGTGTGGAAGTTCCACAGAATGGTTTAATGCTGGTTCCATGAAGGGGTGTCCAGTGACGGCTTCTTCTGCCAAACTGGGCAGGAGCAGGGGTTTTTATAGGGTTAGTGAGATTGGGAAACTATCCAATGGTTTTAGGGTCAGGGTGAAATGACCTATAGTCTTAGGATATCTGGAATGTAGCCAATAGTATTACAAGGAGATAAGAGAGGGTTTTGGGGAAGGAAGCAGGGCCTAGTCCATGGCTTGGCATTTCCTATCTCCAAGGAGGCCTAGCAGAGGGCTCTGTGACTCTACTCAATGGGATGAAGTTTCTATTTGCTAAATAGGCTGGATTGCTTCTTCTACCAATGTCTTGATAGAACAGATTTTTCCAGTCAGATCATCCTATAATAGTCATTCCCTGGAGATGTGCTCTGCAAAGAGGAGGAACAACAACAAACAAGAACACCCATGTGCAGCTTACCATTTATTCCTGCTTTACTAAAAAAAAGTGTTAAGAGTAGCATTTTGCAACAGCCGAATTTGGAAAAACTTGTACAAATAGTAAAATATTTTCTTGGTCCACAAAAATCTAGGCATAGAATTCAGCATGTATATGTGCTTATGAAATTTCCTAAAAGTGTCAAAACTTGTTTCAATCATGTGTGGCAGTGCAATCTCAGCACAGTTGCATTTTCCTGATGACACATTTTGTGGGCAGAGTTTAGAATGGCTGTGGCATGAAGATGGACAATTAAAACAGTCATCAATTTCCCGTGCCATACAGAAAGACAGTCTAACATTCTTTTCCATTTAATGTTGTCTAATTGACTTTTGATTAACAACTAACATAGTTGGAGTTAGGATTTTTTTCTTGTAAGGTTCCAGCAAATTACAGGGATCTTAATTCTCTCCAAATAAAATATAGTCAGTCAGGGAGTTTACACCCCATAGCTAAAGAGATGAGCTGGAAATCTGTGCTGTGTAGGTCCTAAAGATAATGACAGATGATACAAAGAGAAAAAAATGAGAGAAAAAATTTCAAAATCTAAGTGACTTATTTGGGGCTTTAAAGTATAACTTTGTTCTTAAAAAAATTCATCAGGTCAACAATACTGGAGAAATATATTTCCTCACAAATTTTAATCTACTTACCTGTAGTACTCCCATCTAGGAGATCAGTAGGAATTGCTCTCTGCTGATCACAGTTTATATCCAAGTCACCCATTAGCAACCTAAGCTTTTAAAGTTACGAATAATATTTCTGTGCAGTCTCAAAGAGTTAATAGTACTTTTGTCTGAAGGATTATTTAATATTTTATAAGGAACATAACACAAATAAAAATAAATAGAACCTTTCATGTCTTATATTACTGAAAGCTACAAGGATTCAGAGTGTATTTTTCAAAGTAATAGAGCGAAAGACTGATGCTCATAGCTCCATTAGAAACATTTATATGCAAAACACTGTTTTTCCGATCATGAATTTCTGTTAAGATTCATTATTGCCCTATAGCACA
Source organism: Bombycilla garrulus (assembly GCA_013400315.1). NCBI lineage: Eukaryota > Metazoa > Chordata > Aves > Passeriformes > Bombycillidae > Bombycilla > Bombycilla garrulus. The sequence continues at coordinate 399,028 of VXBU01006800.1, read as the reverse complement.
TTTGTCTGAAAAGAGTCTCTAGGGAGATGACACTTTTTCTGGTTAGCATTGTTGTAGCTGACAGAATGCATAAAAGGCAAACTGCTTTTTCTCCAGCTTGCAGCCTGAGCTGATCAAGGGCAGAAATTCTCAGACTCTCCTCATCTTGAAATCTGGAATTTGAAGTTTACAGAATAATTGTAGCTTTCCAGCAGAATAATTTTGGCACCTAGACCATTCTAGCTCACATAAATGCTACTGGTGCCCAAAATACCATTGATTAAAAAAAAATCTTGATCTTTCCATTGTAGATATGTCAGCCTGATTAAAAAATACTGCATATTCTTAGAATTAATGCATATTTCATTATGAAGGAATGATCCCTGAAAGCACCCCACACTTACCTTCCTATGAAAAAATAATTTGTACTTGGAAACATTTTTTTCTTCTCTCTTGAGGTGGTATTATAGGCCCTTGCCTGGATTTCTGGGCCCTGCTGTGATAAACACTTGTATGAAAAGCCAGTCTCTGTTCTGAAGAGCTTACAGAATATTTCATTTTATTTTTAGACAACTGAACAGAGTCACTGGAAAGTACAAGTGAACATCACTATAAGCACTGTTTAATCACTGTAAAGTCTTCACAAGTATCACAGCAAATGACAGGTTCAAAGGGATGGATTTGAAGAAAAGTGACCCCAAGAAATATTTAGAAGCAGCTTCTTCTAAACAAAAGGAAAGGTAAAACAAAAGAGGCTTGTTAGAAAGCTCCATAAATAAACCACTAAGATTCTTTGCTCATCTGTACTTCAGAATAAAAACTAAAAAGCAAGTGACAATTGACAAGCCAGAGCAGAGCACAGCTAAGCAGCTGGCAGGATCCTGTCACTTGTGTGCTTAAGAGGCAAGCAGGAGAGCCATGCAGTGGCTGAACCAAGAGCCAAGCCAAACCTCAGCAGCAGAGTTCTACATTGATGTCACCTGCACAAAATTGGATTCAAGGTTCACGGAGAAGGAGGTTCTTCTCAGAGCGTGGGAGAAGTCTGGAATTTGGAAAGCTTTTTTGTGGTACTGTTTCTGGTTTTGTCCCAGTTTTGCAAGATACTGTGATAAGTTTTTTAGGGAAACAGCATTTAACATCACCCAAGAGTTCAATACTTTAGAAAACCCAAGAATTTATTTCATTAACAGAGACACTTCAAGCTATACCTATACTATCTCTTCACCCCTGGGTCATCAAGTCTTATAAAAGCCCCAATAGTTAAGAAGTCACCTAGAAAATAAAGCTCTATAAAGGTCAAGACAACATAAGTAGCAGAAAGATACTTTATAATTTCCATGGACAGAAAAAAAACCTAGAGTTGAACAGGCAATGTAATCTGGCCCAGATCTGCAAATGAGAGGCACCTGAGCTGGCAGAAATTGCAGCCAGTGCAGCCACATGGTGTGGCTGTGCTCATGGGGACACCATGGGGCACAAAGTGTCTGCAGCACCAGGGGAAAGCTCACAGCCTCTGCCTCTCTGCAGGCTCTTCCACCTTGCTGCCAGTGTGACTCAGCCCATCCACAGCCAGCTCAGCAATTCTGCTCTGCTCTCCCCTGCTCAGCTATGCACCAACAGCCAGCCATGCTCACCAGTAACTGCAGCCATCTGGTTCCCTTTTCCAGGCCCCCACTGAAAACATTTCTGACATCAGCACTGTCTCCATAGCACCTAGAAAACTTCAGTGATTTTTTTTTCCAGAAAGCAAACCAGAGCAGAAAGCAGGACAAATTTAAATGCAAGATGACATTTAATAATTTAATAAAATACTCCAAATGGCAAGAAGTAACTAAACTATGTGCAAGACCATTTTTCAGCTGTTGACAGAACTTTTGACTTGGCCACCATGAACCTTTACCAGAAAAGATTGGTTTGCACTTTGTCCTGCCTGCTCTATGTTTTTCAAGATATTTTTTGCCCTTGCCATTGGAACCTCAAGCAGCCCTGCACAGTTAACTAAACCAAGGAATTAAGGCAGCTGAAAACTGTGTAGCAGTGCTGATTTTCATCATCCTGAAACTGAGCATGGGTCTGCATCCCCAAAGTACTACATGGCACCACAGCACACCACACTGCAGCTGACTACCTTGGTATCTTGATAGAACTACTTGTAAATAAATTGGTAAAAGGAATAAAGAGAATCTAAATGAAACTCATTATTACTTGCTACTCTGCCAGTTGACAGCTTTACTATTTATGTTCCACTGGATCCCTTCCCCTATCAGAAGACCTCAACTTTCAGATACATCCTCTGGAAAGAATGTCCAGTTTTTGCCTCTGCTTCCATCAGTTTTCTTAGATTTCACTTTTTGCTGTACCAGTGGTTTCCTTGCTGCTCGGGTTCATTCCATTTTCTCTGGCCGCCAGTCCTCTGTGGGTCTGCTCTTCCTCGAGAATGAAAATGCTCATCGGCTTGAAATAGTATTAAACTACTCAATACAATGTAACTCACATGGACTCTACCTCCTATTGACACTTACTATCCTGCTGCTTCCTTTCAAGTCTTCGTTTTACTGCAGCACACTCAGAACACTCTCAATAAAGTGGTCCTACCGCCGGTGCAGTTTCTCTAAAAATGTATCCTGTAGGATCTCATAACAGTTACTCTCAAAAATTCTACTCACTTAAAAGAAAGGACATTTTGGAAAGGCAGAGTTAGTTTTTAATATCCTAAACCACAGAATACAATTAAATTGATTAAATAACAATGCTAGTAAATACCTGTATTTTCTAGAGTACATTTGACACCAAGTATTTTTTTCAAAGCTGAAAGAGCACTAAGCACTAAAGCAGAAAATTTCATTCCATATTAGATTATTTTAAAGTGTAGCTTAGACATTACTCTCACAAGTTAAATAAATATAAAGATGCCAAACTGCTTGAGCTTGTTTCTGTACAAGTACTATGCAGTACATAAAACTATAGAAATTGTAGATATCTGCCCCGAGACACATCCCAGTGCAACAGCACTGTAATGCTCAGTACAAGCCCTTCTGGGAGACTCCTTCAAAGTAGTCTTTTATGACAAACAGTCTTTTGGCAGATATCAGTGTAGTAGATTTTTTTTTTTCCCTTTTGACTCATGTAAAACTCTCACTACACCATTCCGGGTGTGTACCCTTTATTACTAGGTCACTTCTCACCTTCATGCCTGTAATTGGAGAGTAATAATGCCATAATGGGCTCACAATGTCAGTGAGGAGCAAGCTGAATCAAATTCAGTGTATTAACCTCACCAAATTAAATTTTCACTTGCAGAAGGACATTCAAGAGATACAGGTGTAAAACAGAGCCAAGTTATCCACCCACTCCAAAGTGTGACAAAAAGATGCTCAGTCTTACCATAAACACATCAAATATTCTTTGTCCAAAATGAGGCTTGTCACTGCTGTGAGACTTCTTTAGCCTTGAGATTCTTTNTTAAAAACATACCCTTTCCCAAGCTGTTTATTAACCATTGTGACCCATGTATACACCATAACAGACAGAGAGAAAGCAGAGTGACCCAGTGCCTGGGAAAACAGCTTTGGGAACTACAAGCAGGACAAGCTCTGCTTTGCCATTTCAGTGTGCAAGATCTATTTCTAAAAATAAAAAAACCACGAGATGAAATATTAGCAACTGCTAGGTGGAATTGATATCAGTGAATATAGAATCTATATGGCACACTGACTTCAGAAGACCCATCACACATTTATTAGTGTGTATATATGCAAAGCACAAGGACAACAAACTCCAGGACTTTGTGCCCACGACTAACAAGGAACTCAAGAACACTTCTCAAAGCCTGGTCAAAATCTTTAATACTAAACTTACTTGCAATTGACACCAACAAAGCAGAATAATGACACAACGTGGCAGTTAAGTAACAAGTAAAATACAACCTCCACTCAACCACCTAGACAAAATAAAAGCAAAATAGGATTATACCTGGAGCTCACAGAGCAGTGACTGTTTATGGGCAGTTCCTTTCAAGCAAGTTTTTTCAATCTCTACAATCACCACCTTATTCTAATTTATTAATTTCTTCAAAGCCTAAAATTCACTCCAGCTAGCACTGGCAAGCTAGAAATAGCATGATGCCTTAATCTCCAGTTCAATTTTATGAAAGGTCTGTAAAGAAGGTATCTCTACACCTCATCTCTTTTCCCTTATCACCTCTATGTGAATGTCTCTGAATCTTATTGCTCAGAGTTATCAACTCAAATGTAGTCATTTTCAGGCCATTTTCATTAGTTTATCAGAGGTTCACTCAGCTATTCTATAAATGCAACCCTAGCATGTAGACAGGTATCCCTTACTTCCTACACAAAAATTTCAGTGTTATTGTTTGCTTATCCTGGATTACTGAAAGCCCTCACTTCAACTGTGTAAGCACAGCACAGAAGAAGTACAGTGTGTACAAAAATAAAGCTCTGTTTTGGTTTGTTTTGTCTTTTCCCCACAAAAGGCCACAGAAAATTATTAGTTTGTTTCTTCAGCTGCAACAATTAATAATTCATTCTTCAGACAGTGATTAAGAGACCAAAGACAAGGCCAAAACATTATAGAAATGGACACTAAATTAATTTCAAATAAAAGTAATCATTTGAAAACAGAAATAGAAATCTTCTGCAGTAATCTGCAATAGTAAGTGACATAACTAGCCAGAAAGACCACATAAATCAATATTACCACCCTGTAACATCTCTGCCAGTAAAAAAGATGGTCCATGGCTGATTTAAATAATTTTCCTTCCAACACAGAACATTCATTTTGTTCATACTGCTACTATTTTAGTGCAGGACTCAACACAGCTAAACCAAATTCATAGAATTTACACCATTGATTACAGTGATAGTCAATCAAAATGTTTATCCCAGGCCCCAGGTCAGAAGGCAGCACAACTCTAGAAGCAATGCTGTTATCTCAGAACTCACAGTATTATTAACAGCAGCAACAGTAAATTTTAATTAAATCATTTTCCTCTTGTGGCTTCCCAAACACATAAGACATTTTTGCACTCTTATAACTAGCATTTATAGCTTCCTTTCACAACAGCTTTTACTTTAAATAAACACATCCAGAACAGAAGTAGCAAAACCATACTTGTTTTCACTGTGAAATCCTAGAAAACTGTTTGGCAGCACATACCAACTTCCAACCCTGCTTTACTCATACGCTGTGCTCTGGGTGGCAGTTTTGGGGTACTGAACTGAGTGGGGGGTGCTGTACAGCTTTTTTTTTTTTTTCTGGAAGTGTTATTACTGCCCTCACAGCATTTTAAGAATGTCATGCTTAGCTACAAAGACCAGATTTTTAACAAATCGGTTCAGTTAGGCACAAAATCAAAATGGACAAATTTTCACAAGAGCTCAGAACAGTCAGTGCTAACCTCTTTTGAAAATCTGCCCCAATTATAGATGCCAAGTACTTAAAAACCTGGCTCCAAGCTCTTAAAAATCCATTTTCATATGTTCAAAACCAACAGTGCAGTCACTAAAGAGACTCCTGTCAATGTTTTTCCACCAAGGGAGGAACAAGGCAAGAGGCAACCTAGAAAGGATAGAGTAAATCTATTGAATAAATCTATTTGAAATCACAAAGCTTACTACTACTACTACTACATTTACTGGCACCACCCACTTTTGACTATAGGCTCTTTTTTATTTATATATTAATCTTTCTGAGCCAGCACTGAGCACATCTTCCTTTTGCCAATTCCTCGCTGATATCAGCCTGAGGTGTTGCTAGAGACAGTAGGTGAGAGCCATAACAATGAGCTGGCCTGAAGGAAAATGTAGCAACCCCTCACACCTTACTTTTCCTATAACCAAATCAAGTTCAATGTCTGTAAATTATCCCAGTTTATGCACCATGGGGAAAAAAAGGACAAAGCCAGAATATTTACCCAACTGTAAATTTATACAGCCGTGAAAGAGAATGTAACCATTTGCTATTTACGTGGGCTAGAATGGTATCACTTAGATATAACACACACCCTAGAATTCACTTCCTAAAAAGTAAGTGTTGAGATTAAATTACATATTTTAAAGCTTTCACAGCTTTGAACTTTAAGGTAAAATGTGAAATACCAGGGCCAAAATCCTGCCTTGTCCCAAAGACATAAATAAAAATTGTTCTGTTACTGGAGTTTATTTGGGGACACTAGAATTTAGCAGTATAGTAGTTTATGCTTCTGTGTTCAAACATAAAACTGAAATGATAGTTTTGGCCAATTCATGGAGTTATTACACCAGAAAGTCACTTTCCATTAGTTCCCTGAACTGCCACATAGAAAAAAGAACCATCACTTTTCTGCTGTGATCAGAGCTATGAAGATAGGTCTCCATGCATCTGTTAAGGAACTTTTGCCTTTAAAACATATGCATGAAGTGCTTGGCTTTTTACTTCTGCCACCTGCCCTGATAATTTAAACATGTTAACTTCCTAACAAAAATTATTTTTACTGTGGTCACAAATACAGACTTTTCAAAGAGGCAATGTTAATTTTAGCTTATCTAAATGTAGATGACTCTCAAGAGAAAACAAAAACATAAGGGATTAAATGTAAAACCCTTCTAATACCCTGGTGTATAATTACATTATTCATTAGCAAGGAACCTCAGGTGGGTGTAATTTAATGTTTCCTTCCTGTCCCTTGAGCAAACACAACACAGAATAGCCAATCAATTTGATCCCAAGATCCTAAAGCCTCAATAGAATCTGATGGAGGCTTACAGAAGAGCCACCCCAGGCTACCCTCGAGGATTAAGGGTGTTTACCCAACTCACAGTTCACTCACTCAAGAGGGGGAGGATGGCAGGTCCATGTGCTTCCTGTGCTTTCATCATTTCTCAGTAATTTCAGGAGAAAGACATTGTCCTGCAAGACTTACTTATCATTTGTTATTACTTTTTTCTAACTCTGGGCGCTGGGCTGGTCCCTCCTGAGATGTCCTGAAAATGGGCACATCTGCCCTGAGCCTCGCTTAGCATCTCCCTTTAAGAGAAACTGCACCCGGGCTTTGATTTCAGCTCCCTACAGTCTGGGTGAGCATCTGCACACTGACAGGAAAAAAATTGCCTATTAAAACAATGCTTATTTACTAAAGAATTACTTATTAAAACAATTACTTAATAAAGCTGCTGCCATTAAAACACCTTTTTGTTTCATGCTGCCTAGCAGGGTGAATTTCCACAATGACAATGCTGAAGGCAGCGAACCAAGAGCTTTACAAGCAGAATTTCTACTCTGAGGAGTTGACCCACGACATCCGGATGCGGCAGCCACGCCTCGCTAACAGGCCTCTCTCAGCTGCTGCTATTCCTGTGCTCCTCCAGGCTTTTTCCTCGCTTCTTTTCCCTCATTCTGCCCCCTCCTTCAAGGCCGCCGTGCCACAGCCAGGTGGAGGAGCGCCTTGGCGGCCGGCACTGGATCCTCGCCCGTCCTGAGGGAGGCGTGAGCAGCTGCCCGCCTGCGCTGCCGCGTGGGTCCTGCTTTCCCGCCAAACACTCTCATTGGCTGCCCGGCGGCAGGGGTGGAGATACACGCGCTCTGATTGGCTGCTCGGCAGAAGGGGCGGGGCCTCGCTGTGAGGGCGGGGCCGGTCTGGGCGCTGAGGCGGTGGCGGCTCAGGGGATTCGGTCAGAGATTTTCCTGTCCCCGGGAGCCAGGTGCCCTGGTAGAAGGTGAAACCTCTGCCAGTGTTCTCCTCTAGATGAAGTGTGGTCTGTGTGTTATTCACCTCAATTCTATATTTGTTCAGAGATATCTAATGTTGGCCTCAGAATAAAGTGTCAGTGCCCTCTTGAGGAATAGCCTCACTTCATCTTACCTGTACCTAATGCTATGCAACAAACTTTCAACAACATAGCTCTTAAACCAGGGAAAAGGTGCCTTACCTGATAATAGTGATTAAGCCCTACTACCTTTATTGATGCCTGACTTGAGCTCTTTGTAATTATATTGGCTTTTTGCATTAATGTGTGATCTATAATGTTTTGGAGCCATCCCATACTGTTTATTTAATTAGTTTGACTGGCCTCTATATTAAAATCTTTCTGCATCTTGAAAAGTAATCTAATTTCCCAAATACCAGAAAGATAATCATATTCTGTACAAAATTTGACATGATTTTTAATATTCTCCTTGTCTATGCTGCAGTCATTTTTCTACTGCAGTACTGCTAATAGACTCATCAGTGCTTAAAGAATTTCTGGAGTTCTGTCTTCAGCAATGAGCTGTTTTTCTTGAACTGTACAGCTTAAACACTTATTATACAGTGCACGATTAATGAAAACATGTACTTCAGTGTATGTCTGTGTGGAAATGCTAAATACAGAAACACCATCACAGAACTCAAAAGAAGGATGCAGTTTTCCAGTTGTTCTCAGTGACTGGCAGCAGTAATGGGCTGGAAAAGTAATAAGGAAAAGTAATAGGAAAGAGGAACTTGGATAACTGAAAGTCAATAAATAACTATTTTTTTAATAAGGTGCTCATTCGGGCTATTATTCTAAACCTCCTTTTTTGTCAGAACTATTTCTCCTCATGATGGTATCAAGATTTGAGATCAGTTTTCATGAGATTTTACGACACCTCGTGAACATGCAAAGCTGTTCAGTTCTCAGATTTGTTCTTCCTACAGCCATTAAACCCCGTGCATTTAATTCACTCAATTTTCAACAACACGTTATNGTGGTGTAAAAAGAAGTGGATTGTACTAAAATACTATTTGAAAGTATGTGGAAACTTGCCTGCAAATATTTATTGGGCTTCAAGATGCAGGTGTTGGGAGTTGACTCTTATGAATGTCTGGAATGTTACTGATAGTAAAACTGTAGCTGTGAGAAATGCAAGCTTTGTGGAAACGATTTTATTCTTAGTAGACAGATTTAAATTGGGGAGGGTGGGTGAGGTCATAATCCTTAGCTTCTGACACTGTTTTTCATACTAAATATAAGAGGTAGTTTTTGCAAATGAATTCTAGGTGACATATTTATCTCTTCAGTGCTTATGCCTGTTGAGCATTTCCTCACTTGTAAAATCTCTTTTTTACTCACTTGTATAATTCCACATCTCTGAGCTATTTGGTGCTGTTTTTTCAGGTAATGAACTTGTAATTATTCCTTTGTCTATTTGCTTCTGCACTGATGCAGAACTGTCAGCTTGGGGCCCCATGCACTGCCTGCAGTTCAGCACATCAGCGACATTTTTATAGAAACTGTTGAAATTTTGTGATTCTGCTCACTTCACTTACGTGCTTGGCAGCAGTCCCTTCATGGGTATAGCTGTTGTTTTTCCTCTCTACTGAATGTTCCAGCTCTTGCAGTGTCAGTTCCTTCACCAGCCATCTGTCTTGCTGGCTCACTCACTATCTTAACAGCTCTCCTTCTCAGACTAGATGTAAGTCCTAGTGAGTCTGCCATCAGCTGTTAATTTTTTATTCAGAAGCTTTTAAAACAATTGTTGCTGCACACAATTATCCTATATTTCAATCCTCTCTACCCCATCCCTGCCTCTTAATGGTTGTTTTTTTTCTGCATCCTCCTTTTTCCAGGTTCCTTTGCAAGTTGTTTGTCAATCACTTCATTTCTTTCCCTGAAAGTTTTAGAGTAATTTTCTTCAATTTGACAACTTGTCCCTGAATTCTGTCTGGGGGTTGCATGTCTGAATGCAGGGAAGGCCTAATCCAATTCTGTTTGTTGTGTCACAGTAACTCTACAATCACTGCAAAAAGCATCTAAGTACTTTCAGATATTACACAAGTCAGGTAATAGCTCCTGAGAAGTGTAAGATTGTTACCTTTTGTCAATAAGTTAGATAATAACTTCTTTGTGGTGCTATCAGTGTTACAGATAGGATAGATTGTCTCATAGCTCAGGGGCTGGCATATTGCTAAACAATCTAGCAATCTTTTTGATGAAAAGTTCTATTTGCGTGTAAGCCAGTCAGACCTGGATGCAAAATTGCTTTATGAAGCCCTGAGAGTACAGTATTCCTTATTATAGTATCAGTTTGGTTTATTTTTGTACACTATACTTGCTTTATAATCTTCCAATAGCTAAGATTCAGTTAGATAGTGTTGAGAGCTTTGAAAACAACTACTTGTGTTTAGTGCAATTTTCAGTTGTAGAAATGAGCCGCACAGATAAATATTTCAATAGAGACATCCCAGCTTTTCTTCTTTTTAATGTATATTGACAATCCTTTCCCAGACCTTCTGCTCCTTTCCTGGACAAACTCAAATATTGTTTATTGCTAGTGCCAATTAGTCAGCCAAGCATCTGCAGCTGGCAGCTGTCCACAATGAAGAAGCCCCAGAAGATTAAAACTCCCAGTTGATTTGCATGTTAGATGTCATTGTTTGTAATCTTCTAGATTTCTTCCATACTTAGTGTCTCTTAAAGAAAACTGAGTGTGCTTACAGTAGTAACTAATAATTAGCAAGATGGATTTTATTTCCCCACTGTACTTACAACCTCCAGGATAAACTTAGACCTGTCATTTAATGCCTCTCATGAGGGACTGACTGTCCCTCTGAGAAAGGTTTGCTTCCAAACTAAACATTGCCACTGAAACCTCTTCTCACAGTGTGATGCTCTTATGATGGTAGAAGTGTGTTCATAATACATTCATCCCTTCTGGACTAGAAAGTTAAAGCTGTATTACTATATTGGTAACAGAATTTATGCCAATGTAATAAATAATTCCACTGGTACAGAAAGTACAGAAAGTTTACCAGGTTACACAGTCTTTTTCTGACATTGATCAGGCCTTTTTTTCCTTTGTGCACAGAAAGTGAAAACAGTCAAACAAGACAGCAGCATAGAAGAGAGAGTGTATTAATTTTTTTTCTGTCTTTCTCTCAGGCAAATCAACTCCCTGTCTCCAGGATGTGACTTCCAGTAGGAAGGTGACAGCAGAGATTGTCTCCAAAACCCTATTAAGTGAAATACTCAGATGTGATCATGGCAAGTCTTAATGATTAAATATAACCAACAGGGGCAAAGAAATTTGAAACTGTCCAGAAATCTTCAACAGTGAACTGGTAACTAATATACCTTTCCTATCATGAAGGGAAGCTACAGATGTCAAGGATATTTTAAGAGCAGACAAAATCCACTTAAATGCTAGGCTAGAAGGACCTAGCTACTACTTAGCATGCTATTAACTAAAAGGAATCTCAATTAATTCCCTCTTGAAAAAAAAAAAAAAATTTAAAAAAAGTTAGGCCTCACAAGATTTCAAGACTTTATGCTTTAAAAAAATCTCAGTTACCAAAGAGAATTCCTGCTAACACACCAGCTGGAATTTCCACCAATATAGTTTAGGAAGTGTGAAGGGAATAAAAACTTACCTTTTAGATATTAGGCTAACAAAACCTTTCCATCATGGCCTTAGTTTCATCATAGTTCTTACACTGTATTATAACTGAATAGATTTACTTTTTATCAAAACTATGTGAACAAGTCACACCCCGTTGGCAAGAAATGCTCATTGCAACATCCTAAAGTAATAGGAACATCACTGTGTAGAGTTTACTATTCTATTTCATACTTTTCAAAACAGGGCATGACATGCTGTTCCATTTACCTACAATGTGTTCAATAAGAAGCTAAATTAAGTGACTTATATTCAGCAGAAACTACTGTGTTGCAGTATAGGTATAAAGACTCTACAGGTAAGTTCTGAATGGAGAAATCTGGAGCTGGGCCTTGCAGTGTTGTCAGAAGTAGTTCTTCAGAGGCAGATTATGAAATTAGAGCTGTAATCTCTGCCTGACATAAAGTTAATATGCAGCCATTCCAGGACTGAAACTGTTTACTGGTTCTTCCATCTGTCAGGATTTTCCTAGCTTCTATGGGAAGGAAATACATTCATTTGAAACTGAAATTGCATGGAGGAAAACTTTCTCTGTGGCTGTGTTATGGAGCCCTTTTGAGGAACTGTAGGTAGCTGTTGAAGACCACCAGGTGAAGGAGTGAATGGGCATAATGGATGTATTTATTTACAATACCTAAACAGACTAAAAATCATTTTCCTCCTCTTAGGTGTGACATCTGAAACTTGTTTGTGCAAGAAAAAATAGTGTGAGAAGTAATAGTTAAAAGCATTAAGACAAGAGGAGAATCAGAGACCTGAATGAAACATACACTGGGTTGTTTTTTTTCTTCTGTTCTTTCTTTTAGGACTGACTGGGCTTAGCTGACTGCAGTTTAATGTGTAAAATCTGCAAGGTTAATGTATAAGCTAGACTTGAAGGACCTTGCCATTGGGAAATAATGAAAACATATCAGCTGGCTGAGATGAACATCACATATTTGCTTCACAAGTTACTTGTGAAGGTTGTCTTGGATAGTCCAAAGAGTCCACATAAGAACACTTACTTTGTGCTGACCTATTGGTCTGGTAGAGTAGGGTTCTGTACCTATACACTGATTCTGCTGTGTTCCATAGCCTTTTCTTGCAGGACTGTTACAATGCTGCAGCAGCAGCCTGTGTGCTATGCATCAGAGAAACTTTCAACAAAGGTGTCTCTGTTCAATAAAGATTCAGCTATGCCTGTACTTTTTCACCCTATGTCCCTTGGCTACGTTATGTTTTGCTTTGGAAGACACAAAGAAGAGGATATTGGGCTAAAGCTGAGGTTCTGAGAAATTATCAGGAAAATGTTTTTTAAAAAGTTCCAAATATCTACTTCTGTCACTTGTTATTTAAAAGTTAATAGCTTAACAAGGAAGGTGAAATGGCAAGTTCAGGCCTTCTTACAGTGAATAAAAATGCTTTTATATCCAAGATATTCCCATTTGTTACAGCAATATACATTGGAATTGGTTTGCCAGGCTATGGTAGCCAACTTCTTGTGTTTCATTTCCATTGTACATTGTCCTACCAAATGAATGTTTATCATGTGGCTGATACCCTGGCAGTAAGTAGAGTAATTTACATAATTGCATCTTATCAGGACTAGATTTTTTCAATCATTTTTCCAGCTTTGCTGTAATAAGAGTAAGAAAAGTTTCCCCAGGACTAGAATCAATGAAGGGCTGTTTTTAGACTATAGTCATGTTTACTTGCTCTGTCTGGCCATGCTTGCAGAGTAACAACAGCTTAAAGCTCTACCATGGAAAAGGGGTGATCTGTGCATCCTCTGGGACTAACAAGGACCCCTGTCTCCAGCCTGAGCCAGCAGCCTCTGCATCCACCTGCCCAGAATTCACATTGTCAGGGTTCCTTCCTCCCTCTCTTTCTCTCTCAAAGAGGCACTAAGAGATTCCAAGAGGGATTTTATCCTTCTCTCACTCATGGCAACAAGAGAACACCAACTGCTCTCTATCCTATGACTAGAGCTACTAACACATACCAGTTCACAAAGAAATAATAAACTTAACAAGATTCTTATCTTTGTTCATTTTTCGCTGCCAGTTCCTTAGCTTGGACAAGAGACTCCTGTCCATGCTGTGTTTTCTAGACTCTCCCTGTCTTTTCTGTCTGCAGGTAGGGTCATCAATAGAGTTCAGCTTCAAGCTCAATGAAGGACTCCTAGAGGAAAAGCTATAAATCTTTGATCTCTCATCTGTATGGCAGTGCTGATTTCACAGAAGTAACTGTGATGAAGGAGTTGGGAACTGAGTATTTTTTCTTCTAGTCTGTGATATTTGAAGTGTTTCAGGTCACACTTATAATTCTGATGTATTTTCACTTGTCATTTCTCACTGAGAGAATTTCTCATTCTATTCAATGACAGACAGTTCTGCTTAGCAGTATGGGAAGGGTGGAGTAGCCTGCACAGAAAGCTACAGCCCCTCAACAGATACCTGCATACTTTCCTTAAATAATATCTCTTCCCAGAAAGGGTTAAACTCTGCTTTTTCTCCAGCCAGTAATTCCTTAGTAAAGAAAGAAAACAGTTTCACAGCTTCCTGATCATGAATTTTTCTGCTAGCCTCTTTGCAATGCAGTTTCCCAAAAGAAATCTATGGAATTTTACACCTTTTTCCAACATAGCTGTACCAATGTTTGGAGTAAGTGACAGGAATAAAATGACCACTTAACTCTTCTTTTGGCAGAGAAAAGATTGAAGCAAGACATCCTGCTTAAAAGTAAAAAGCTCCTACTGTACTTAAAGCACAGTACAGGTGGGAAAGAGATAAAAAATCACTAAAACCTGGTGTTAAAGCAAAGCTATTAATGTTAACTCGTTTAGAAATAGTCAAGAGGCACAGATGGAATCCAGTTATTATACTCTCTTTTATTTGAGTCAGTTTTAAAATATATTAAAGCTTGTGTAGTTTTGAGTGGCAGATATGGCTTGTCACTTTCAAGGGTATTTTTGCTATTGTTAATACTGAAATAGATTGTACTTGAGGAACAGTAGTTAACAGAAGTCTTAAGTGCCTCAGAAAATACTTGTCTTGCATTTATTATCTCAGCTTTCAGATTTAAGCAGCTGTATGTGGTGAAACTTTGAAATTATGTAACAGTAATAGAATGCTGTTCAAGTTGATGACTTTGAGAAGACAAGGGAGTGGGGGTGAGGGTGTGATTGTACAGTAAACCCACGTTAAACTTTATCTTTAACTGTACTCCTTGAGACAACAATCAGCTACCCAGAGTAGAGCCCAGAACGTGCTCTCTGCAGTTTGCTCTGAACTCACAGTGCATCTTGTGGGTTTTTTCCCATAAGATAGTGATATAAATCTAAGCATTGATGTAATTCATATTTCAATCAGAATTTCTCAGCCTATGTTGTTTAGTTGTAACCTGTTCCCTGGTAACATATTTCTAGAGTAAACATCCTCTTATATGAAAAATATGCATTTTAAATATCTCAAAACTGAATTGTTAAATCTTGCTCTTATTCTGTAGTTGAGCTGTGTCATAGGTCACACACTACTTTTCAAAGTGCAAGTTTCAACAAATGCTGTGTGAATGTTAACAAAAGGCACCTTTAAAATAATTTCCCATAGTTTTAGGATGCCTGTTTAATGTTTTTCTGCTTTGTATTAGTGATGCTGAAGTTTTAATGCACTTTCAAAGCAAAGATAGCAAACCATGTCACCAGAGCACCACACTACTTCAAATGTAGCAAGAATAATCCTTTTATTCTGGCGTAAAGCTAAGTGGACAGGCAGAGAACAAACTTCTTGTGAGTGGAATATTGGTTGTGTACAGATTACTCTTGTATTAGAATTTCTGAAACATCTTGGTTCCAAATTCAAAGAAGATTGTATAACCATCTTAGATGGAAACTAATAGAAATTCTGTTTGTTTCAGAAATTTTCAATAATTTGGTCCTGTGTGTTTCATGTGGAATACCTCAGATGCCTGTATGCACAAATTTTGTCAAGTTGCATTTTTTGAGGACAAGTAGCAAGAGATCTAAAATACACCCAAGTGTGATTTTTTGATAGAGGCCTCAGACACATCTCAAAAAAAGCAAAAAGAGAAATCTTAAAAATAACAGAACAAATTGTTTCATGCAGTTCTTGCAAACAGGTGCTAGTCCAGGTCCATCAGCTCTGCTCTGTAAAATAGCAGGTGAGTGAAGAATGCAAACTATCAAGTATTAGGCCAGAGAGAATAATCATCACTGACTGAGGAGCAGGCATTCTGCCCAGGCACTTATTCCCACTGAGGAGCCTGGGGTCAGCTCACACAGAGGGAGCTTTCTGTTCTTTAAATATGCTTGTTAAACCTCCAACTTGCAGCACAAGATTCAGGACATCTCCCTCACATTCACTGAGATTTTCTATAATCGTGAAATTGCTTGCTCCTGCTTTGACTGCAGAGGATGTTTGCTGGTCACTTCTTTAAGGAATAACAGCCTTCTGCCTCCTTTTAGAGTAAAAGCTGAGTGGTTCTGACAGTAGAGCCCTCACACAGCAGTATGTGCACGAGGAAGTCAGGAACCACCAAAATCTGCTGACTTCCCACTGGATAAGTACAACTGTACGTGCAGGGTTTGCCCTCTGTCCCATAGTTTTCCTCTTCTTGCCCCCATCCCAAGCACTAGAAACAAAGCTGAGTATAACTTACTCAAGGAAGAAAATCTTGTATTCATTGCAATTCTACATAAGAATTTATGTCTCCAAACTGCCCAACAAGAAACTACTCGTTCAAGACAAAATAAAATGGAAGTGAATGTTTCTGCAAATCTTGTCAGCATTGTGCTGTCCGCTCAAATTATGGATTGTCCCTTTTTACAACAATGTCACAATTCAATCACAATCTCTCCTTTTCCCAGATTTTAGAGTGCCTTTGACCTACCAGACTTAAAAGTACACGATTATAGCAATAATGCCTGGACTGCAGCTACAATTTTCTTCTGTTGTGGAGTGTTGCGGAGAACTTAAAACAAATGGTTAAACACTATCGTCAAATATTTAGAAGTTAGAAGCTATACCTTTAAAAATCACAGAAAATATTAATTGCTATTTGAAGCAAGTCACTGGGATTCCTCCTTTTTAGTTAGGAGACCCTTTCTTCTAAAATGAAGCAGTACATAATTGCTTATTGCAGTGTGCATTTAAATGCCTTTTTTAGAGTAGACTTTTGGGAGTATCATATAACAATTTACAAGCATTTATGGGGATAAGTAAAATCTAGTTATGTTTAATGCCAAGAATTCCTAGAATTCCAGCAGAAAAACACTATACAATACATAAAATTATTTTTTTCTCTTTTTAGAATTGTATAAAATACATAAGCCATCTCAGCCATACCTAGGGGACAATATTAAAAAGATGTTTTGGTAATACAGAGTACTTTGATTCTCCACACCATATAAAAGTATGTGTCCTGTCATTCTCCCTCATACAGACAGCAGTTAAAAAGTCTCAGCTTTTCTATAATGCATGCTGCTTAGTAACTATTGCATTTTTGTACAGATTGTGCTTATAAAGATTTTTTTAATACTTAAAAAACCCCTACCCTTACTGTGTTGCAGTATAGTGTGATCATAGCAGTGGCTCTAACATTAAAAATATATCCAGGTCAGGTTTCAGTACAAGCCTTTTTGAAAAACAGACTTTTACTTAAGTGTAATGGAAACATTTCCATGACTTCAGCAGTCTCCTGTGGAAGTTAAAATAAACATTTCCACAAAGAAATTGCAACTTGAGATTTAATTTTCTGTGCTCAATGCATGATAACTGGACACAGAAAGTTGCAGTGGATCCTACATGAGTAAAATATTGATTGTTTATTGCCCAAGCTGACATACAAGTAATTAGCAGAAATATTCTATTTGCAATAGCCTTTAGCATAAACAATGTTGGGGAACACAAGAGTACTTTTAATATATTTTGGGAAGCCCAGATCAGTGGCTCTATTAAAAGCAGGCTGCACTGGCTTCATTAGGACAAAGCAGCTTTGTCTTTGTCCTAACTGACCAGGTAGAAATATGAATGTGGCAGCAAGCACAGAGTCTCGGTTTATGAATTATGGCAATGTAGGGGTGTGGTCAGAGCATGCTGCTTAGCCTTTTTCAGATTTTAGTGGCTTCTTGAGGGCTGTTGCAGGCAGCAGCAACTGCAAACATAGAGATGACATGTCTACAATGTCCTTCTGTTATAAAGCCTCTTATTCCCAGCCAAAAATGAGAACCTATTTTAAGGTTTAACAGTGTCCTTTCACATTAAAAGCAAACTGCTACAGTGAGATATTCAGACTGGGTTAGGCAGAGTATGCTATGGTTACCATCGCTAAACAGAGCTGGATCTGTTAAGATCAAAATGGTTGACTTGTCACTCTATAGTAATTGTTCCCTGTGGAAAAAATTCAATAGCATCGCTTAAATCACACATAGCTGATCACGTGCTCCAAGGCTTCGATAGTGCTTAGACTAAAAGGCAGAGGTAGGGAGGAGCTGTGTCAGGAAATCTGATTCTTCTGGTGTGAAGGGAAGCTTGCCTTGCACACAGTCACATGCAGAAATTGATTTTTAATTTTACAGTAAAGCACTATTGTAATTATTAACTCAATTGATCCCTAAAAGGCTACTGTTAAAAGCCAGATGTTACACCTCTGCATGTCTAAGGTGCCTATTGGAAGGAGAGCTTTTGGATGTGAGATGACTGTCAGAGTGCACTCAATCTGCTCAACTTCTTTTTATTACAGTAAAACACAAAATCTGTTAATCTGCAGCCTCTATAAGACAAATTGAATGCACGCTATCACAGAAATTAATTACACACCTGAACTCTAATAATTATTACCAAAAAATATCAAAAAAAAGAAAACCAAGTCAATGAAAATGAGAAGTATTATGTTTCTGTCCAGACTGAAGAATCTTTACTATTATGGAAAATGATGTGAGTCCCACAGTTTTGCTTTTAAACACTTACCTTACTGCTCCCTGCAATTATTTTTCTGGCTCTTCTGACAATGATACAGTAACATGGGGAGCAAGAGATGCTTAAGACACAAAGAAATTCTAGATACAGGGCAGAAGTAAGTTAAGGCAGAGTGCTAAAAGTATGGTAATTAGACTGCATTTAATTTTCTAAAGGAAGCAATTTTTTAATCCTAGTTTGATTCTTCAGCTTATTTTGAAAATCAGCACAGAAACTGTACAAGTTCCCGATCTGACTCCATGCAGTCTCCTGGATTAAACTTTTCTCACAATCTACACCTGAGAAAAGTGCTGAGTTTCTGTTCTGCCATGCTTCCCCTTCCCCTGCCACTCTCAGAAGTGTAAGTTAACCCGTTTTACCAACAACACAGAAAGGGTGCAGCTGCATCCTATTCAGTTTAGGGTGAAGCAGTCTTTTGATAGTTCAGGAATACTCGCTGATCCTGTGACAGAAGGTACTACACATACAGGCAGTGAAGAACACTTGCTGCTTGATTATGCATGGTTAATATGCTTGCTCAATTCCCTATTCATCACCCAGCACTAAGAGGAAGCCTGAAGCATCAGGCATAACAGCACAATGCTTGACTGTAGATGACTTCATGTAGGATGCAACTTGCCATTTGGCCTTAAATACAGTGGAATTTTTTTTCCTCTCTTTTTCTGACACTTGTCACAGAAACACGATGGCTGCTACTCTGTCCTTCTGCTGCTTGTCCTAGCTCTTCAGTGGGGCTGGTAATCCACACGGAAAGAAGTAAGAAATTATTGCAGTGCAAAATCTATACAAGCATTACAGTTAAGGAGGGTACTCAAGGAAACCATTTTGCAGTCTTGACTATAGCACTATCTTACCTGTACGACAAACACATCTTTTCCCCTGCTGAACCATGAGAATAAGAATGTGATTCCATGAGCAAATTAAAATACGTAAGGGTATTTCCCCCCTACATCTAACTAAGTACACGTTATTTGCAGTTACCCAACCATCCCGCTCTTCCCTTCTCCACTCCCAGGAAACTAAAATAACGAAACTACTCAAAAAGCATCTGGACGGCACCGCTTTGTTCCCCGCGGTCCGCCTCGCGGAGCTCGCTCCCTGCACACAACTCGCGCCTCCAGCAGCCTCTGGCTCGGCAAGAGCCCCCGGTGCCGGCAGCTCCGAGCGCAGGGCGGGCGGGGATGCAATGCGGATGGGCGGGAAGGGAAAGGCTTTACCTGCCGCCTTCCCCCGCGGAGCCAGGAGCGCCTGGAGCTGCTGCATTCACGCCGGGGCGCGGCGGGCGGGCGGGCGCTCAGAACGCCTGGCGGAGGCGGCGGAGCGCCGGTGCCATGGCCGCGCCGGAGAGCGGTGGGAAGGGAACGCCGCCGGAGCCTCCGTAAGCCGCGGGGAGACTCAGCACCTGGGCGCTGAACAGCTCCACGGAGCGCCACGGGCGGNGCCTCTGTCCGGGCGGGAGCCCCCGGGAGAGCGCTTGGAGCCGCCGCCCCCCGAGCGCCGAGCTCCGCCCGCCCGGAGCCCGCGGGGCCGCGGCCGTCCCGTGCCGGGGTGTCGGCACTGCGGCGCTTTGTGTGGAGACTCTCCAAATTGTTTGATTCTGTCCTTTCTTGTTTGGTTGGTTTTTTTATCGTGGTGGCCGAAAAAACTCATTTTTATTACAATAAAGCACAAAATCTGCTACTGTGCAGCCTATATAAAAAAAAATTGAATGTATGCTATCTTGGAAATGAATTACATATCTGAACCTTAAGCATTAGTGAAAAACAAAAAAAGATAAAACAAAAAGCCAAGTCTCTGAATATAAGAGGTACTATGTTTCTATTCAGACTGGAGAACCTCTAATAACATCAGAACTGATGCAAGTCACATCAACTTGATTTTAAACACTTGCCTTACTGCTCCCAGCAACTGTCTCACTAGCTCTTCTGGTTTAATATGGGGAGCATTTCCATAATGTTTGACTGTCGTTTTTATGTCGGGATTTTTTGGGGAGGAAAAAAAGTGATGGTGTAATTCTCATGGTCCTTAAGAGAGTCCTGAGAGCTGCTCTTCCTCCCTTCCTCCCACCGAAATTCAGAAGATAGAAGATACATGTTGCATGTTGTATGATACATTTTAGCTGTACATACAGTTGATACATAGCTGTATGATACAGTTTGGAGCAGCTAAACAGAGTCAGGACTCTGCTTCATCAAAAGCAAAACACTGCAGAAAATGTAGCAAAAAAAGCCTGTTATCCAATTGCAGATGGCTTTTAGAAAGGAATCCCTGGTATCTATGTTTATACACAGCTTTTCATGTAGTTATGAAGCATTTTCTGAAGCAGGATGTATTATTAGTTAACTTACAAATGAAATGGTACAGTATTTCCAAGCATTTTCTACTTACTTGCTCATCAAAATAAAAGGTCATTACTTAGTGTAGTTTTAAATTTGAAGTTCGTTTACTAATGACTACAAGAAGAAAAAATCTTCTTCTAAAGAATTTTTCAAGTGTTATTAAAAAAAGAAGAAGAAGAAGAAGAAGAAAGAAAGAAAGAAATAGTTAACAAGCAAATTTAGAAGTTTGGGCTCCCATCTCACCCTGAATTATGTGGCGTTGAAAGAAAGATGCTGAAGGCTTGAATGGAGGTTCTGGTATGTTCGAGCTGCATGAAGGTCCCTATTTTGGATGCTTTGAAATCCTGTTTTCCAAGCACTGCCCTCATCTAGGAGAAGGTTTTAGCAATTGTACTGCCAGCTTTCAGGAAATACGATAGAAATCTGGGGCAGCCAAATAAAACGAGCAGTATGTTTTATTTATACTGTGTTAGCAAAACCTCCCTTTGGGTTGTCTTGATCCCTATGTGGTTTATTCTAAGTCAGTGATGCAGGAGTTAGGTTTACTGCTTCTTTTTATTCAATGGGTAGATTTAATAAGTTCTTTTGGATGCTTTCTTGGATACGTCTTAAATGTAATAGGTTTCCCAGACAGCAACTGGATCACACAATCACACCCTACTGAGCAAGGTCTCTTCTGCAGCCATCCTTAAAGGGTGAGAAGTTGACCCTGATGTTGCATTTTGCACAGTGTTTATGGATTTAAAGTACTGCCGGATTTGTTGTAATGAATGCCTGGTATTATATGACATTCTATGCCACCAGTGTGCTGACTTGATCACAGCATAAGTCTTCGGAATATGTACAGCTGTTTGATAATTATTCTCATCTTTGCTACATGCTGACTGCTAAATTGCTTCCTGAAGTACCATCCCCAGTGTTTCCACAAGGCTCACTCAGATCAGAATTACATATTCTGTTCCTTACCTTGCTGAACTTTTCAGCATTAGAAAGTTATAGCAAAGTATATTAGATAAATTTAAAACAGCATTTACTTTATTACAACTTTTGTTTGACTGAAATACATTTGTACATGTTGAAAATATTTATGAAAATATTATGGCAAATGGTTCACTTTGGATAATGACTCTTGAGATTATTCA
The DNA here is from genome assembly GCA_013400315.1 of Bombycilla garrulus. Classification (NCBI taxonomy): domain Eukaryota; kingdom Metazoa; phylum Chordata; class Aves; order Passeriformes; family Bombycillidae; genus Bombycilla; species Bombycilla garrulus. Next base: position 377,185 of record VXBU01006800.1, on the reverse strand, counting down.
AGATGTGAGTTTGATATGGTAAAGAAAAAATTACAGAAAACAGTTTTTTCCATTTGGCCTCTCCTTCACATTCTCATAGAATGTACTTCCTCGAGGTTGGGGTTCAGTGTGCAATTTGGGCTCCCTTTCCAGAAGGCTGTCTGAGATGGACGCAGTGGGAAACCTGCCCTGCCCTGCCCTGCCCAGGAGCCTGGCTGAGGCAAACACAGGGCCTGAGGAAAACCTTCAGGAGTGTAGGCAGCCGTAGGGCACTCCCAAATTACAAATCACAAGTAAGCAAACCTTTTAGTGCTAATGTGGAGGACAGCCACCCCAACTCCCTGCTCAGTGCTCTTTGTTTTCCCACACCATTAATCTTAATGAAGCCAAGCTTGTTCTTTTGTTAGCTGAAAGGATCCTGCTAAACTACTAACCATGTTTTGCTTTGCAAAGAAGAAAAATAGAAATACAGACACATTAAAAATACTTTCAAAATGTTGGGAATCATCTAAATACATTAGTTCAAACCATAACACCGTTAAAATTATATTTAATTAAAAGATTTAGTGACTGAAACAATTTAATACAAGTTACCTTATTACATAGTAACTTAGTTCATCAAAAGCTCACATAATTCCTGCTCTCTTTCATACCCCCAGTTCTGAACTGTAACTTTCTGGGCACCAAAATAGAAGAACAAACATTGCTTTGCTTCCAAGCTCTTGTAGAAATTCCTGAGAACTACTTTCAAATCTGCAATTAGGTCTGGCTTGGTTAAGGTTTTTACTTACACTTGATTCCAGATGGAAGTAAAATTTGAAGTAAAATCAAATAAGAAAAGTTCTTTGAGATCTTACATGAGGAGCCATCAGCCATTCAAGTAGAGCTGAATCACTGGATTCATGGATCCTGGTTTCTGCTAGCAGCAGCTATAGTGTGCTGTTGTTAGCAGCAACCAATCTGCTTACCCTGGAGACAGTAACTCCCATCTTCCTGCACACATAAAATAGATTCAGGGAAACCCAGATAGAAGATTAAATTTCTTCCCAATTTCAATGAAATCCCTGCATTTATTTCAGTAGGTCATCTATCTTTTGAAGGAAAGCAGGAAAAAATTACTGTTACTTTCAACAGATACCACAATGTGTTTCTTCTTTTTAAGTTTTGTACATCCAAATTCTTATTGATGGGGTTAGTAAACATTTAATTAGACATACTGAAGGCTCACTGATCATTCTGTCTAAGGACTGTCCAATTATGCTTTCGAAGGTTTGTTCTTATTAAATGAAAGAACAGCAGATGTGATGATTCACCCTCACTACCTCCATTTTCCCATCCTCAGTAGATTATAACCATACAGGGTCAACATTTTCTTTGCCTTGCAAAGAAATAAACTGACAGAATAAAGTAAGAATAATTTCTCTGAAGTTGTTAACAGAATAGAAAAGCTGAGATTGTGCCAAACAGTATAGCTAAAATAAACGCACAGCCATATACATTTAGTGTCTCATAAAATTGAAAGGATGTATAAAAGAAAAAATTCAAGGTATTTCCTCAAAAATACAATAGTTTTTAAAAATTCATAGATACAGCCTTGGTCAGCCCTTAAGTACTCAATATCAAAATAGGGCTTTGAAATTATTTTTAGACCTCCCAATTCACATAGAGAATACTGCAAACCGGTTTGATGTGTCTTGCATAAGTCGTTCATGATTCTAGCATTGGAGGTTCAGTGTTTTATCAGTAAGAGATTCCATGGCACAGCATTCTGTGTATGGAGTTGTAATGGTTTGTTTATCATTGCTTAAGCGTAGATGTCAAATGCACAGACAGAATAGACTGAATTGAGAAAACAGTTGATTTTAGAGCATCAGTTAACAAACTAGGAGAGAAAAAAGTGTGAAATAGTTGTAAATGTGCAAGACTTCAGAATTATGACAGGGAACTGTCAGACATTAATGCTAAAAGACTTTAATTAGACAGTCCAATGTTTTGCCGCAGTTCTCCGAGATTTGGAGAATCCAAGAAGGTGATCAAGTGTGCTTCACAGAAGGTGACAACAGTTGTGATGTTTGCAGAAATGGAGCACAATGCAGTATCTCTAATTGAGCTGTATTGTTGGGAAGCAAGTCAGGTAAAGGGATAGAAGTACAGAATGAAAAAAGCAGAGAAGGCAAGGTATAGTGGACAGTAGAGCAATGGGGTAGGTATTGGAATTGTTGCCAGCAAATTTTGTTCTCTTACTGCTATGAAGAGTCATTTTTTATTTATGATATAATTTAATTGCATATTTCCATTTTTTAGTATCCACAGTGGGAAATTAATTTTTCCAGTCTAACTTTACGCTGTAGCTTCTGACACCCTCTCTGTGAAACCTACATGAACAGAAAGATACTTGAAGCAGGAATATTTTTTCTATGAGGGAAAAAAGTTCTATGTCTTGTTCATCATAAGACAGCTGTGCTTTGTGTAAAGAAAAGAGAATGGATTATATTGACTTTCATGCTGTCACCAAGGAAGGATAAGGGGTCACATAATGACTAAACTGTATCTGAAGGTAGTAGAAGAGTAAAGTTAAGTAGTTTCATTAGTAGTGTTGTATTGATAATGAAAAATATTTTACTGACATGGTCCCCCAAAGGCGAGTTTGTTTAATCTCCTGCTGCACTTTTAGTTTAACTTCTTTAGCAGAGTAGCATTTCAAGTCTCTGTTTCCAATAGGCAGGCAAACATGTCATGTCCCTACAACTGAGTTTAGTAAAACAAATGTGCTAATTAAACACTGAATCCTTAAAAATAAAATTATTTCATTCATCTTCCTAAGTACAATCAGAATAATACCCATAAACCCTGCTTTCAAAATTACGTGGATTTGCTTGACAAGAGAGTAGCAATTTCTTCTAAATTCAGCATACTATAATGAGCTGAAGGCCTGCCATGTACAAAACCACTATTGCAGCCTTACAAAATTTATTTTAAATCACCTGTTGGACTACACAACCAGAAGGCAAGTTACTATAGATTAAGACATGAAGACATCTGGTAGTTGACAGTGAGTATTCTCTTTTGGTATTTATGGTACATGAGTTAGCTTCAGGCTGCCTATAACTTATGGATGGACTATTTTATGGGTATGGGTGAGAATTATCTCTCTCTAACAGGGAAAAAAATGCAATACTTTTAATCTGAGATAATTTTTAATAATTTCAGGCTATTTCTATTTTCATGTAGAGGGGAAAAAAGCACCACAACCCCTCTCAGTTACTGGGTGCAACCCAACAAAGCTTTCTCCAGACGACCACCAGTACCTTTGTTTTAGTCAGTGTTATGCTCATAGCTACAAGCTTTTTATTGCTTAGCAGTATGCTGTTGAAATATTTAATTAATATAAATTGTAGTCAAATCAACTGCATAGAGCAGATTGCATTTAGAAAATGTTGAGGGTTAAAAATAGCATAATTAAGGCAACTTTATTGTACCTTTTTTTTACTTAATATTTCCTTTAACTCTCAGAGTTTAAATTCAAGACAGCAGTATTACACTTAACTTAGTTAGCTATCATCAGATATCTGGTGCCAAAACCACGTATTGAACTCAAAATAGCAAGAGGTTTTGTTACCTCTTATAAGGAAATGAGGGTGAATGATTTGTCCAGTACCTGTATATTTGCAGGGAACAAGATGTTCTGAAGTTTGTAGGTAGGTTATTTTTACCTCATCAGGATTGGAAAGCAGCCTGAAAGTTTGGGGTTTTTTCTCTCTCTTGACCTGTATTTCTCAAACTTTTTCATTAGAAGTCTCATTTTAAAGCCCATCTGACAAATATCTTGAGATCTAGAAGTATCCTAGTGGAAGAAAATGTAAAAGTGAAGGATTAAATTCAGACAGCCACTCAGAAAAATACATAAGCTTTGGTTGAAGGCACACAATCCATTCTTGTGTTACTAGGTAGACTGTACAAAAGACAGCAAAGCAGGAGCCAAATGTTTATTTCCAGCTTCAGATCTTTTTGTTGCTCAGCAAATTGAATAATTATGGTTGGATCTGCAATTTAAGCAGTGTAATTATCCAGACTAGTAGACTATGCTTCAGATTTCTGGGAGAATGCGCATCTTTTTTAAAGTCCTACTGGCCAGGATAATTGTAGCTTCCAAGTGAGCAATAGAGGACAATGATTGCTTTTAGTCTTGTCCTAATAACCAGAAACATCAGGGCATCTCAAGCTCTTGTCCTGTGAACAGTTTTAATGACATATAATAGATACTACAGACCTGCTTTCTCTGGGCAAATAGAAATGTCTCCAATTTTTAATTGTTCTGTTTGGAGCTGTAAACTCACCTGTATTCCTTCTTGCTCACTGTACATCCTTGGGAATGCAGACACATTCCTTCATTACTGGATTTTATATAATATAAAGGTGCCCAGTAAAGGGGAACCTTGACTTAAAAAAACAAAAGCAGACCAGAATCAGCACAGTGCACAAAATACTCTTACATCTCAGTTACTCAATTTAAGGATTTTTCTGATTAGTCCTCTGTATTTTGAATGATTACTAGTTTATGTTGATTTTTTTGGACATGCTTGAAATTTCTTGATTTTTGGGCTTGCCATTTAATCAGAATTGAAAGTAATACCAAATAGTAGGTACAGTCTCCTAACTTGGTTTTCTTGGCAGTTCTCTCCCCTTGCATAGCATTACCAAGTTTTGAGGATTATAGACATTTCAAAATAATAGACTGCCTTCTCCTTACCACTCTCCTTGTATTGATTATTTCCCTCCACTTTTCAGTGTCTGAATTTCCCTTGTGGAGACAAGGGGTTTGCAGGGCTTCTGTTCAAAGGCTGAAAAAAATAACATTAAAGCAATAATTTGTCAATCAGAATAGTTTGTCAAAGCAGGAGAATTTGTTCTTATGTTTGACTTGCAAGCTCTCCAAATCATGCTTAACGTTTATTTTTCTGGATGGCCCAGTGGTGGGAGAACTTAAATGTGCTTACAGATCTATCACTCAACATTTGGAATGTATATTTTAATAACTTAGAAATCATTTAAGTGACTCTAGAGGAAGTGGATAATTCTTTTGCATGCTTTTGAATGCTTTATTCCTTGGGAGTGCCTGATGCCGCTATTTAATGGTGAACCATTCTGATCATTCTCTGAAAATGCTATCATTTTAATGAGTCACTTTTAGAAGAGTAGCTCTCCAGGTTTGACCTCAAGAACATGAACTGGAACGCACTGCTGGACTCAATAGTTAAATCCAGAGGTTCAGTTAAGTTGCTTTGCATAACTGGTTGTTTCTCATGTTGGCCTGAAATGGGTTCTCTCCCTCAGTGTGCAAGAGGCTGATCCACAAAGAGCTTTGGGGTATTTGATGTTGTCAGAGAACAGTACTAGTTAAAATGTGCAACATCTTCTATATTTGAGTCTACTTGGTTCTGCCTCTTGCTGTCCCTAGGAAGAACCTGTGTACCTTTCATCAGGTGTGATCTTTTATTGGAATTCCACAACCAGATAATTTCTTCCCCCACAAAGTGGCTTGACCTTCTTCAGGGCCCAAGGCATGTTTAATAGCAGCGAAGATTGACACGCTGAATTTACCTTCTGTCTTGTAGCCAACATTTCATAGAAATCATGAACTACAAAATGTTTTGCTGCTTTTTCTTAAAGTTCTAATTGTTAATAAGGCCCAGCCAGTCAGACAAAGCTTTAGAAGATTTGAACATCATCCTTTGCAAGGAAAAGTCGGTAAGCAAAATGAGTGATGCTGGGAAATGTTTGAGTTGCTTTCTCCTTAAAACAACAGCAGCAGCAACAAAACTGAAATGAATTTAATTTCTGGCCGACTACTTTTGGCAATGTCTCCTGTATCTCACACTAAGCTTCTAAGAGGATTATTGATTGTGTATGGTAACAGCTTCCAGCTTCCACATTAGCCTTAGGAGGAAATTAGATGATCTATAAGTAAATACTGTAAGCGTAAAAACTGTGCTGAAACCTTTCATTATTCATTTGAATTGGATGTTTTGTTTTTTAGAAGACAACTCCATTGAGGTTATGGATGTTTTTACTGTTTTGTTTAATGTTTTATTTATGTTGGATAGAAAGCCACTTATCATGTTACTTTTTAGTATAAAAACATTAAAATATCATTCTTTTTGCAAGCTATTTGTGAAATGAAAACAGAGTATTTGCCTCTTCCATAATCTTTCAAAAATACAAATTTGTGCTAGATTTAATTAGTTAAGCTTTATTAGAGAAAAAAATACTTAGCATATTTGAAAAACCAGACTATTAATTGAGATTCCTAAGCATAGATACCAAGTTGCCTACGTTTGGACATCCAACTTGGGAAATTTCAGAATGCTTTGTAATTCAAATTATTTCAATATTGAATAATTGTCATAAACAGTTTGCCTTATTAGGTTCTAGTAAAAAATTGACTTTGATTCTCAGATTAACATTGAATAATAGATTATTTCAAGAATATTTGATCTGAAAATAGATCACTAAGAAGTACAGGGAAGAGGGAAAGAATTAAGCTGATTAAAACAAGATTCATTAAGTATTAGTCCATACTGAAGGCCTATACTGCCTATTTGGTGAAAAGATTACTGTAATAAAAAGTTAGGAAAAAGTTTAAGAAGCTTTATGAAACAAATTCCCTGTCTGCTAAAACAGGGATCTCTGAGAAAAAATAATAATAGTAAGATGAGACAAAATGAACACATTGTGCAATAAAACACATCAAAAGATCAGACCAAAGTCTGGAATTGAACAGCTTCTGTTTCCTTCTAATTTTCTTGGTGGAAAACAAAATCCGAGACTAAAAAATCAAAGAAAAAGAATCCACAAGAAAGCATTTGAAGATATTTGTGGCTACTTGAGGTGATCCTCCTAGCTGACTATTGTGTGATTCTTTCTGGATTTGAAAGAAAGATTTTAGTGTTTAGTTATGTTCTCATATGTTCTACAATATTTTTGATTAAATATATTCCCACTAGGTAGTTGGTTTTAAAAACTTAGTGATTATTTAAATCCTTAACTCCTCTAAGGACAATTCAACAAGTGAATCAGAAGGGAGAGTGAACCTGAGCACATGGATTTGGTAGAAATCTCAGTGGCTTGCTGACTCAGCATTTGAGAGAGGTTAACATTTTTTCTGATATGACAAAGTATTGTCCTCCAGTGAAACATTTTTGGTTTCTACTACCAGAGAGATTTGTTTTTCAAGTGACAGACTGCCAAGATCCTTGCTTTTATATCCTGCAGGTGCTTGAATGCATTTTTTGAAAGTGTTCACTGTGGTAGGTGCAGAACTACCTCAAACTGTACAATAAGTGCAAGATCATCTCACTCTTAGAACACTGTTCAGGTTGGATGCTAACTGAAGGGTGAAGACTTGCTGCAGACTGGATTTCTGTCCTAAATACTTCCTTTCTCCAATGTTAACTAAAAGAATATGAAGATGACACTGAACACTAATTTAATTCTCAGAGTTCTTTTTCTGTGTGACTTTGTCCTTGAATTTCCAGTTGTTGCATTTTAGCAGTTTCACGCCCTGTGACATAAAAAAATTGATTGCGCCAACAAAACAATGTAATTGTTTTCTTATGATTTTATGATACTTTCCAAAATATCTTCAGCTAACCAAAAAATAAAATGGATTTGAACAGCAGGAAAATTGTTATTAAAAGGATTATGAACTTTCATCTATGCTGAGCATTTGCCACAAGCCATTTAGACGCAAAATTGAGAATGAACAGAAATGCGGTTTTGTTTAAAGCTATTTAAATAACTCTTCATTTCTCCTTCTCAACTAATTTTTCATTTTTTAAATTTTATCTTCACTGAAATTGGAATCAAGAATTGAATTGAGGGGCTGAGGGGGATGAGGGGAAAGGGGAATGGGGCACAGTTTCCTCAAGGAAAAATTCTGCCCCATCCTTCACCCATAAAGACGTGCTCTGGAAAAGTAGCAAGTTAACAGTTCAAGGGATATGACAGTAAAAGTGCCAGAAATTTTAAGCTATTTTATCACCATTGCTATTGGAATATTTCCTGCTAAAAGCAAGCTTTCCAACAGTCAAGTTGTAGACTTAAAACGTATTGTACAATACTTCCATTTTAGAAGAAGTGTTTACTCATAGAATAGTTTGGGTTGAAAAGTCATTTAGTCCAACACCCCTGCCATGGGCAGTGACATCCAAAGTGTTAAATTTCCTCATGTTGATGAATTGCTAAGAACCTCTTCTGCTAATTACTATATACCATTTGGGGCTGAGCAGTTTTGTAAAAGCAATTTGTCAATTTATTGCAACAGGCCTATCTACTTTATGTTGTGCATCTCCCTGGGTCATTGGTGTCAAAGGTTCCCTCACCTATTTTGGCAGATGAGTGAAATAGCTTTCATTTTCAAATGCTTAGAGTGCCCAAGGGAGCAAGGGAATTCTGCAACTTATGCAGAAATAAATAAAATTTACCCTTTTGATCATGCTTATGCATATTTGTTGAGTGCAGTATGAAGATAATTTCTCCTGGGAGAGGGAATGAGAACTGAAAAAGCATTAGCTCATATAACAGAGCTTTAAAACTTTTAGTGTAAAGCTTACTTTAAAATTTTGTTCCTAATGAGAGCAGGCTCACTATTAGCCAAAAGAGGTGGACCAACTGCTGGTATATTCATTGTTTATTTCTGTACATTTTGTCCAGAAGATTTTTGTCAGGATATGTATGATTTCTTCATTAAGCTTATTTACCACCTGGCAGTTCTGCTTTTGTTAATGTACTTTGCATCTTTAAAATTTTATTTCCCACATCTTGCAAGTTCATTTTTTCCAGGTCACTTCCTTGGGGCTGAACAAAGCATAAGTTCAGAGCAAAGAAAGGCAGCATGAAACTGTTCCATTCTACAAACAGACCTTTGTACAAAGCCCAGACACGCCCACAGACTTTGCTCTTGACCATCACTTCACATTTATGCTCAGGACTCACCCAGGAAGAGAAGTCTGGGCCCTCAAGAAATCATCTCAGCAGAAGGTTACAGTGGGGTAAATACTTCAACTGGATTAAGTCATATCAGCTCTTACTGAAACAGTGTGTTTCAGTCTCCCAGCAAAGTTCAGCAAATAAAAGACATAACATTATCTTCTGGTTTAGTTGTTCACAGGTGGGCTTTGAAGCAGAAGAGTCTCGTCTGTTTGCTGTGAAGTTTTTGTGAGCAGCTGCTTTGCAGTGTCATGGCAGAGAAGGGGAAATGCAATTTCTAATTGTGAGAATAATAACTTTGAATTATCTGACTTTCCTTTCAAACCTAAGCTAGCTTGACACAATATCAAATCTCATTTCCACATTTATTTGCTCATAAAAATATTTCTTTGTACCTGATCCTCTCTTCCTTCTGATATGAGCTGCACTCATCTGAGGTAAGCTACCATCCAAGAGAGTGGTAGTGGTTCTTTTAAACCAGCTGGGACACTGAATATAATGTTAACCATTTCTCTATTCTCTGAATCTGGTATAATCATTTTTTTTTTTTTATTGTTCATGACAATACTCACCATTACCAAAAGCTATATGCTGTGCCACTGGAGCACTGTTTGTTTAGTTGGTTAACATTTGTTGAATTTATTTATGCACAGTACAGTGTCACTTGATATGAAAACTTGCCAAAAATATATTTACTTACCATTTAATCTAACTGTAATATAAAAGAGGTGCAGAACCAATCACAGGTCATAAAATAAAATAGCAGTTGTTTTTGTTGGTATTAAAACACCAGAATGTTGTCATTAAGCATTATCTGCTAAGACTGATATCAGAGGACCAAGAGGAATTAAGTTTTCAATCAGGAGACTAAAATAAGAAGTGCTGAAATACACTTGGAGTCCTCTGGAAACGCTTCTTAATCACAGGTAGTGAACAGCATTGAAGTCTGGTGGTGATGATTTTCTTTTTTTTTCACTCTATTTTAAAGTAATTGGGTATGGAAGGTATTTAAGAATGAGCTAGCAAGCACAAGGACTTGGTGTTCTGTCCATTTTTTCTGACAGAAGTTTTAAAGATCATGTGTGTTCTCATATGCTCTCCACACATGTAAAGGAGTCCTGCACAATTGTCAAGTCCTTTTATCTGTGTTTATTAACAAAGAGAATGTGAAGGAGACACATTTCTTGCCCCGCAGATTGGAGAAACATTCTGCCAAATATCCTTCTTTTCATTCCTTCTTACTGTGTGAATCTTGACAATGGCGTATTTGCACAGCTTCTGTGTGGAGAAGCTGTGCTGGAGCACAACAAATTCCCATTATTTCTTGAAAATTATTACCTGTGAGCCAAAAAATTAATAACAGCCATTGTCAACAGCACAATGAGAAATATAATCTCTTTCTTGGACTTGCTGGTTTGCATTTGAGCTCTCATCTCTAAATGGTTTGCTTTCAGGGTGCAGCTCTTAGTATTTCTTTCTCTATTGATCTATTCAGGTATGAAATCCCACCAACAAGGAAGTGCTGAGGCAAATGTGCTGTCTGGATGGATGGGCAGTAGCTTAGGTGTTAGCAGCAGGTTTGGATTAACTAAGCCAAGGGTTTGGATGTGGATTTAACAGTGAATACCTGAGACAAGAGTTCCTCTTACACTTCCATGAACACATACAAAGCCTTGACTTCATTGTGATCTGCAATAGTTTAGTTTTTCATGTCAGAATGCTGATGGATAGAAAAAACATTACTCTGCCGGGTTCACTTTTGATAGTAACTCCTCTTTTTACCTTGGCTAATACAGACTGTTCCTGCTGTCAATAGATCTTTATGGGAATGTTTTAGAATTATGTGCACACTTTGTTAAATAAAAGTTACTTTGGTATTTGAAGTATGCTGGTTGTCTTGCTTGCTTCAGAAGTTCTGGCTTGCAGGTTAAGTTTCTGTTAAAAGGCATAGAATTAAAACTAATCTTCCAGTAAATTAATTAAATGGTTTAATGCCATGAGCAGTGCTGAAGTTTTAATAAAATAAAAATACAATTTCTGAGCAAAATGTTCCCATCCCCTTTCACTGGGATAAACTATGCCTGGTTTTGTTTATTCTTCTTGTACTGTCACACATGACCTACAGCAGAGATCTTACCAGCTGCCCAAAGAATTAGCAAGAAACACTTAATTTCAAATACATAAGTGTTTATATTATTTGTAGAACCAGGAACTTCTACAAATTATTAAGATGTTCACCTTGACATGTATTTCTTTACCTTCCCTTTGCTCATATGCACTCTGAATTCACTTGGTATAGCAAACTAACATTCCTCCAATTCTGGGGCCTTCTGTCTATTTTATCAAGCTGAAAGAGTTATAGAGCATAGTAAATATATCCAAATGTCATTTATACAATGTAATGGGAAATCTAGCCTAGCTCTTACTACAAGTCAAAGTAGAAAACTGAAATAAATTGAGTTTCTCTGGTGGCGTAAAATGAGGTCTTAGGTTTAGGAAATTCATATGCAGGAACTGGGAATAATCTTCAAGCATCATGGGGAAAGAGGTCTGAGTTCTAAAGTCTTCACAGAAATTAGCACTTAGAGCAATTCTTTTAAAAGTTCGTTATTTAAGCTCCCAGTGTTGACTTCATGAAGACAATATCTTTCACATAAGATGGGTCTGAGAACTGGGTGCTGTTGTATCACCATGGTTATGGCCTCAGGAAGATCAAAATCATCCTCAGAACCTCAGACTTTGCTTTACATCCTCACTTTTCAGTTTAGAAAGGACTGCCTTTTCTATATACTTCCTATGAACACTTCTCTAAACCTTCCTTGGTTATTTTGCAGCTGTGGCCTTTCTGTGTTCATGCTGATTGGGTTTTGCAGGGCCAGTTAAATCTGCATAGAATTCTCTTCTAGCATAAATCCAATAGAGCATTTTACCTCCTCCTTTCAGTAGGGTCCCAGGCCACTTTGTGATCTGTAAAATATTGCTCCCAGCATCTGGAAGCAGAATTGCTAAACAGATGAGAAATGGACTTTAGAACCCTCTGGAAGAGAGCCACTTCTAAGCTGATATAGGAAGTGCAGTTTTTAAGTTTTTCCAGTTTTAACTACAGAACAGAATTTTGACTTTTTGTACACTTTAGTATGATTTTTACTGCATGAATGTTGTGGGGTTTTAAGAATCATTAGAAAACTTTTACCTCTACAGCAAGCCTGGAGCCTAACAAAATAATTCCCTGGTTTGCCTACAAAGTGGATTCAAAATTGTAATGCTTTTGCAATCAGTGTCTGATATTGGCCAGCACTGGAGACAAGACTGAGCTAATCATAGGCATAATCAAGCTAATATAACCATTTTTGTCTTTCTAGCTTCTTCCTCAGTAGAGTAAAAATATCATCAGAAAGCACTAATTTTGAAGTCTTTGCTAAAGTAGATAACTTAATCCTCTGTGTATAAAATATCAGTTAAACAGTATTTAAATACTCAAAAATGTAAAATAAAAATTGCTGCAACATCAGACACCCTGAATAGATTAGGATAACATAAAGAAAAAGTCCAGTGGAAGGTCACTTGCATCATCCTATTTTTTTTTCAGTTCTGAATTCTGAATAAATGTATTAGACATAATTGGTATGGGTTTGGATGAGATTAAAATCACTTTCTTTACATCATTTGGACTAATTCTGATCTCCGCCATTATATCATGGAAGTTAGAAAAAAACACAGACGATAACAAGAATATTTTAATTTCTTAGTTTTATCAACTACAGTCACAACAGTCTCCATGTGAGAATGAAAAAATGTTTAAATTTTTGAGCTTGATTAATTCATAGGTGGAAGACAAATGTGTATTCCAAATACACAATCCTCTGACAGGAGGATTACACATAGTAGCAAAGAACAGACCTAGGATGAAATCTTCCTTGACTAACAGATGAGAGATTTGTTTAACAAGAGGTGGAAAATAAGGCATAAATTAAATTCTTTCTTTCTTCTTTCACATGAAACTTTTTAATCATTATGTGCTGGCTCTTTCTGAGAGGACATTAAACAATACAGAATTGAGTTTTGGCTTTTGCTTGTTTTTGTCAGTGAGAGTAATTTCCAGAAGAGGTTTTGTAATGACTCAGTAGTAATTTCTTGGCCTGTAAGTATGTGTGTACAAGAACCTGTGCTAGCAAGAATTCTGATTAAATTAACTGCAGTAACAGTTTTCTTGAGGTTAATGGTAAAGAATTTTTGTAGATTGTTCCAAAGTATTCAGCAGCCAAAGAAGGCTCAGTTATGTTTCATAGTAGCACTTTGCCTAATCTGTCCACTTAGCAAATCAGTAGCATATCATTTTGAATGTAGTAAACATGGCCTTTTAAAAGATTTCTTTTTTTTTCCCCCTCTGGCAGGATCACTGATCTCCTACCAAAGAATCTGTGGAACACACTAATACATTTTAAAACCATGGAGAGTGTTACATAGAAATGGGTTTTAGTTTTACTGATGTACAAGTGGACTATAAAACACAGAAACCAGTAAGGACTTAGGCTATAGTTCCTAGGAGACTGAAGCCAAGCCCAGCCATCTGTGATCAGAAATTTGCAACCTACTGCTGGTCTGACACTGGTGCATATGTGGTGCTGTGATTGTGCTTTTCAGAAAATCAGTCTTTGCTGAAAATATAGTTTTCCATTCCCAGATTTGTTGACTGTACATGTCTGTGCTGGTGGAATGGAAGGGGGCCAAAAGAAAGAGCCCTTAGAAAAGTGAGAGAGCAAGGATGCAGGAGCCCATGGGTAACTCACTCTGAGGGTGCACTTCAGGGATTCAGTTCAGGGATTATGTGTTGGTGTTCTGTTCAACTCGACATAAGAGGGGACTTTCCTTGGGTCCTAGGTCTGTTTGACTGGCTGGATACTGACAGCTCTTGAGCTGCATTAGCATGGAATTCTCCCTCAGAATCCCTGAAACGTCTCCAGCTTGAAATAACTGGGATAGATGACGTCTTGGAATTATTCTGCATTGGTTTATGTAGGTATAATGTTCTTTAAATCCTAGAGGATGTCAGAAATCAATCAAGTGTCATGGACAACCTTGGTAGGGGGACACTTTCTTGCTGAGCTGGTCTGTTCAAGTGGAATAGATTTTTACATTTTTTTTATAATGCCAAGTATTTCAGCAAGAAGTTTATGTTCTTGTCTGCTGTGGCAGCATCTCAGGGCTGGCTGCTGCCGTTTGCCAACCTTGCTCATTCCCAGGATTTTGCTAGTTCTCATAGCAGCTGTGATACACCAACATCTTTCTTCTCGTGATATGTGGTTCATTATTGATTAAGTACAAGGGCCAAAGTTCTGCTTTGCTTATGACATTGAATAATTCCTGCTTGTAAAACCCCTTTTACAATTATATTGGATAGAGTTTGAGTAGCAATTGCAGTGGCTGAGTTGCACCCAAAATCTGGCTTGAAACAAACTGACCTGTGGTTAACTACTGCTGAACAAGACATTTCTACATTGCTTTATAGAATTTTATTGCAGTATGCAAAAGTAGTTTTACTGCCTCGCTCCTGTCCTCATGACAATTTTCATCATCTTTGCAGTTATGTTGAGTTTTGTCACAAAGAGACAAGTTTAAATGTTTTCCCAAACCATGGAAATTAAAATCTAGTGACCACAAAGTCAACCAACAAATACAACCACTGGTTTAAGGCAGCTGGGGTTTCTTGTTTGTGGCATCTGTGCAGCCAGCAGCTACCTAGCTGGTGTTTTAAATCTTACATTTTTTGCTGTTGCTTAATCTTTATTTTTCTATTTCTAAAGTTACTGTCTGTCTGTATAATAATAATTAGCTCTTCCCAATGTAAAACACTAGCTCCACTGTGATTTTTTTAAAGCAAAAATGCTTACTTTTACTTCATCAAGTTGCAGGAGTAATTTCAGAGATGGATGTGGTCCAAAACATCTTTACTAACTACTGTATTTTGATCTTCTAATTTAAGCAAAAAAGAGTGAAACTGAGACCACAGAGGAGTCTACCATTAGTTTAAGGACAAGCAAGCCTTGCAATTCAAGCCTTCTGCTATGGACAGACACATCGTTCAGATCAGCTATGAGATCTTTAATTTGGACTCTGTAGTGATTTTACATAATAATGTTGTCTTTGAACTGCATTGATGTGGGTCACTAGCGAGCATTAAAAACAAAACTGAAATCTGAGATGCTGTAGTCAGAAAGCAAATGCTGAGAGCTGTGGTCATGACTGTAATTTCTGTCTCTCTTGATCTCCTGGGATATCACAACAAATGAACAGAGTGCTTTCAGCTTCTGAAGCAAGGGGAAAGAAGAAACATCATCCTTCAGCGAGTGATGAGAAATAAGAAAACTACTCTCCATTTTACAACATTAAACTCTCCATTGATACTTGGTCAACTTGTAAGTTTATATGGCTTAGACACATTTACAGCAGGACTTTCAATACTGACACAAGCAGAGAAAAGGTTACATATAGGACTCTTGTTACAATGATGTAAATCCATCATTATTTAGGTTTATGTGCCCTGTGTTCTGTCTTTCCAGCAGTATTCACTTATTGCTGAGCTTCTAATTGGTTTATTTCTCGGAAGTCTCAAGCAGATGCTTCTTTAGTGACAGTCATTCCAGTTATCTTTCCAGAAAAGACAACTGTTTAATGTACTGTCAACTCTCAGATGTGTTTCTTTGCTGTGATAATTTCCAATTTGGTCCCAGGTTAATTAATTATTTCCCTTTTAGTTGAAGGTGTCAGAAAGTCATGTGAAGACACTGTTGTATTGTAGGTGCTGTGCTTTGTCTTTGCGATAACCAGAAGAGCTGTTATCAAAGCTCAAGTCTCCCCCTGTGGAGACTGCCGCCCCTCTAGAAGACAATGAAGGTGGTGTTAGCAGACCCAAGTGTGCAAGTCTTTATTGACTTAAGTATTTATTTGTATACCTCTAGAACATCAAAATATCTGCCTTCTGTCTGTCTTCCAGAGGCCCCACAGAGAGCTTGGCTGGAAAGGGATACTGTGACATTGTCTGGAAGGATGCCTTTAGTTTTCTGTGCTCAGCGTCCATGTTTGTGTCAGTAACTGGGAGCTCAGGAAGCAGCCCTAGAAGTTTCTTTTTCTTACAGTGAAGGATATATCTCATCTAGTACTGGGTATTTGCGTGTTTTGTCTCTGTCTGGATGATACACAGTTAAATGAAGTGTCCTATGGTTCTTGTCTCTGTGGCTATCACCTGGGCCATCAGCAGGGCATGTTCCCTGTGCAGGTACAGGAAAAAGAGCAAATGAAGGAATTCTTGTCACATTAGCTCAGTAATTTGCTGAATTAGAGTCTAAAATATCTTTTAGCATTTAACAACCTCTAACTGAAAAAAAAATATCAGAGAGAAAAAAGATTGTGCATGTTTTCTTCTTACAGCAAAGGATAGAAGGGATACGATAATTTTCCCACAACCACAAGTTAAACAAAATTCAGTCGGTATAGAAAGGACTGGAATAAAGGTTACCAATTCTACAGCATTGCACACAGTTTTACAAAGGTCTTTGTTTTACTGCTGTAAAACAAATGAGGACTAGTTCAGTGTAATTGGTGAGGACATTAATTGTTTGAGATGCAGAGATTACTACACAGTGAGAAGTTCCTTAATTGATCAGAATTTGAAATAGTATTATTTTATAATATAAATATATTACATTAAGAAGTGCATTTTCTAATACTGATAACATTTTTAGAAAACTTAAACCTTTCTACTTTCAATTTCTCTCTCACGTAGATGAAAACATGGCCCTGATGAGCAAAGAGCAGCTTATGCTCCTTTGTCAGGAGGAGCTTTTTTACTGGTTGGTGTTTTATATATATTGAAATGATTTGGTATTATTTCTGACCTCTAGGGTGAACTGCTCTTTACCACAGAAACCGATGAACTCCCCTGTGATGAGGCTCTCAGCAGAAGTCATTCAGTTGTAGTCTGAAGACAAAACACAATGAGTCACTCTTCAGATCAAATGCCCACTTTGAAATATGCTAGGTTCTAGGGATTACACAAGTTACAGTTTAAATTAGTGATGGTTTCTTAGTAAAAAAATAATTACTTTTTTTCCTCCTCAGTAAAGTTTCTCAGAATTCCAGGTGTTAAATTGCTAAAACTTTTTGAGGGGTGTTAAAGGTTTAGGCATTTGCCTTGAAGCCTAGCAGAATAATGGAGACATTTTCTAGTTAATCCCAGTCACAAGAAGGATATATTTCCAAACAAATCTTGTCCTTTATCTGCTCTCTAATTGGTCTAGAGTTTCTGCTAGTTTTTCTAATGGCTTTTAAATTTCACTGGGCTCTGGAAGACTGGTCAAGTACCCAAAGGAATAGAATGAGTAGCATATGTTATATTCATGGATTTAAGGACACTTTTTCTTTGAGACAGATGTGTGTAGTGATGGAATAAAATTACAAAAAGATGTTTTCAGGCACTTGAGAGACTAAAATTGGAGGGAGTTGTAAATTGTGATTAGCTAAGGTGGAATGATCTTAGCGCTACATTTGGCTCACCCATAACAGCCCAATTCTAATATGTCATTTTTATATCTCCCTCTATTTATCAAAATTACATCTTCCTCTCCTCTAGTACATTCTATTTACGTGATTCTCATTTTCTGTGACTAGGTACTTGACCCTGTACAAGATGCTATTGTGGGTAACATTTTTCCTGGCTCCTTCCCTTCCCTGTCACCTCAAGGCAGTGGAGGCCCCAAGTTTTATGGTTTATCTTAAATAGTTCTTTAGCTGCTTTCTTTTCATTATAATTTTTTAAAAGTTATTGGAATGATAAATTCAGTCTGAGAAGCATGGTTAATGTGGACTCCCCTTCAAAATTTATAGCTGAGCTTTTCATGAACTTTGTGTGAAGATTGCATGTGATGTAAAACAACAGAAGATTGCGGTTGGGGTGTTTGGATAGAGTTGCTAACATTTCTCCAGTAATAAATCACAGTTAGTTGGAATTCTGAGGCATATACCTCAGTGTGCCTTCCAATGTATCCATCACTTGGATTTGGAACACTGAGAACAGAAGGTTATTAAAATTCTCTACATCAGTAACTGATTTCTATTGTACAAATAATGGATCTCCTGTGTAGGAAAAAAATAATTTAGCGCCTTAATTTTATTTTATTTTTTAATCTTTCTGCATCCTACCAAAAAGAGTATGCTGTGAAGAGCTGTGAATTTAGTTTCAGTACTTGATTGATTCTAGCTGAAAACTGAGCTGGATGCTTGGAATTAATTTATGCTGGGATCTCACTGCTTCCCAACTACAATTATTCAGAAGTGGAGATTTCATTACTTTGCTGTTTTCTTCACAGACTGCTGCTGATTAACCAGAACATTAAGATTTTCTTTCAGTGTCTGATGAAGCTATTTTTGCTTCTTCAAAGTAAAACCTGCTGGGATGAAGTGGCAAAGACACTGATGATATAAATGGCACACTGTGTCAGCTCTTACCTCAATCAACTTTAAATAAACATTTGTTTGAAATGGTGAAACAATTAATGTAAACAGAAAGTATCAAATTCAGCTCTGGAATGAGCCAGTGCCCATCTACTGACTCCTGCTGGTTTATACCAGTGTCCAATCTGAGCACAATCATGTTTCTCACAACTGGTGAGGTTTTCAAATGACCCTCCCTTCAGACATCCATCAGTAGAAGATGATCTTCCAATAGGAGAAGAAATAAAATAACAGAAGTTGGAAAATGAAACATGAGCTCAGAACTGGCCAGGGACCATTGGAAAATGAAGTCATTTTAGTGTGCTGACACCTGTTTCTTAGGAAGAGTGATGAAAAGAGGAGAATTCTGTGAACATGCTGTTTTAGCTAATGTGAAGTCTTCATAAAAGATATTTTGAGAGAGGAATTCTGCAAAAGCAGCTCAGTATCAGAGGTGAAGGTTTATGCTCTCAATTCTACACACTGTAATGTATTGAAAGTTTCCACAAGTTTAAAGGTTTTTTTAAAATAGAATGTGTAACACTTGATGAAACATAGGCTAGTCTGACCCTCTGTAATCAAACTGGCTTTATGTGCTACTGTGTTCTTTACTCCTTAGATCTTCAAAATTTAGTTATCTTTCATCTGCAGAGACAATTATTTAAAGGCTGCCTTCAGTTTCCTCTTTGAGCTGTGAACAATTTCAAAATTTCAACAGGGTCAAAGAAGTATCCAGAAATAGAACTACGAGTTCAAAATGTTCAAAACATTGTGCAATAATAGATGCTTCAATGTTATTTAATGATTCTTATATTACAAAAATGAACATTACACTTTAATATGGAGTTTCAACCCAAATAACCCTTTTTCATCAGTAGAAAGTTGTTGAACTACAATGTTTTTTCCTTCTATGCAACAGGCAAAACTGGTGTTCTGCATTATTTTTGGAGCAGAGCCCTTAATTCAGCCACTGCTAAGTGGCAGTGTTTGTTCTGTGAAAACTCCAGCCAGTGCTGTGTCCACTAAGAACTTTTCCAGTCTCTCACTTGATTGGTGTTTCAGATGTCTGCCATGCCATTTTGGGAAAAGAGCTAGTTCTGAAAATAAAGAAAAAAAATAAAAAAAAGAAAAAACCCCAAACAAACAAACAAAATAAAAAACCCAACCAAATTACACACAAAATTGTATTATTTTTGGGGGGAAAAAAATCAAA
Organism: Bombycilla garrulus; assembly: GCA_013400315.1. Lineage (NCBI taxonomy): Eukaryota > Metazoa > Chordata > Aves > Passeriformes > Bombycillidae > Bombycilla > Bombycilla garrulus. Next base: position 357,516 of record VXBU01006800.1, on the reverse strand, counting down.
GAATTTTTTTTGTTTTTTTTTAAATGCAGGACTTTTAACACCCCACTGGGCGTCTAGGTAGGTACCTTGATATTCTTCCTGTGTTGGAAGTGAAGGTGTTAGTTCATTTTTTGTGATTATAAATGACTGATTTATATAACCAGAGTAGAAAAATGGGCACAAAGGGTAGGGAGTGGATAATTTTCCTTTTTCTTTGCCCTTGGGCTTTAATATATGTCATTAAGGTGTACCAAAAAAGGATTTACATTTATAAATTAAAGGAAGCTTCCAGATTAATTTAGTAAATCTGGATAGTGGAATAGTCTAAGAAGTATTTTTACAGGAAAGGCTTCCTACTTCCTTTGAAGGTAACACAAATGTTATGAGCCATTCTTTGGAACACCTTCACTTTCCCCGGTCCATCCTATATACACTCTGCTCCAGACAGAAAAGATTGGCTCTATGAATCTTGCAATAAATTGGATCAACCTGGGGTAGTATTTATAAACATAGTATTTAATGTTTTTTCTCTCTGTCTACTGCTAAACTGTTCAGTGGGTGGTCAAACAATTTTCCCAGTAGTCCTTGCCAGCAGTCACTTCACTGCAGCTGCAGCTGCAGTTTCACCCCATTTAACTCTTGGCATTTGGGTGGTAAATGCACAGAGAGGATTGACTGGTTTACCAAATTGGTACTTCTGTATTAAAGGCAGATGCATTTCCAGAAAATAGAAATGTTATCTATAACAAAAGAAGATATCCTAAAAGCTCAATGGAAAGCCAACATATTTATAATTATAACAGGAAAACTCCAACTTGTTGACTGTACCAGTACAGTGAAAACCTAGTTGAAAGATCAGCTCATCATACTATTTATAATAGTAAGCTGTGTTTGGAATCCTTCATCACAACGGGACTGTTTTGTTTTGCAAGATTAGCCAAAGGAACTGAAGTCTTGTGTATTATGTCCAAATATCACTGGCTTTTAGAATTTTTTAAAATGGAACATCGTGATATTTTCTCTGTGTCTCAAGACATGACTATGTAAATGGAGGTTGCAGGGATTGAATCTCATTTTGTATAGAGGACATTTTAAAATAATACCCCGTAAATTCAAGAATGGTTCGGTCATGGAATTAGAGTAACAATATATTTATAAATTATTAATATTAAATGATATACATCGGAAATACTATCTTCATTGCTCTGCCTCATATGATGAACATATACATTAGCTTTCTTTACACTGTATTATCTACAGTACGTGATATACCTTCATTGCCACACTTCTTTTTTATTCAGTGGCAATTTTCCTATTTTCATTACATTATATCTCTCGTCATAAAAAGTAATCTATATTTAATATGGCTGTATCCAGCCAGGGGATTAAAAATCTAAAAATATTTTTACTCCAGCACGTGCCTACAGGCTTTTATTTCATAGCATTCACTGTCAGAGCAGAGAAGGATGTGGTCAGGAGGAAATTAATGATTAGTCTTTTGATCAGGCAGAATATTACCTGAATCATTTTGAGAGCTGATGGGGAAAGGTTTCTTCCCAGACCAAATTTGCTTTGCTGAACAAGGCAGCCTACATTAAAATGTTGTTAATAAGTAATTTCCTGTCTCAGTCCCCTCTCTGATAGCTGTAAAGGGAGTGTGGCCTGGAAGTATTCCATATTAGTGCCTAAAAAGTTCTATTAAGTGTACTGTGAGCTCTAGATTTTGGTACATGTGAGGATGCTTCTGTTTGTTGCACTGTTACCCACCATGCCAAGTATAGGGAAATGCTTCGAAAGCATGAAATCTATCAAGAAAACTAATAACTGCATACAAAAGACACCTGTAAGAAAGCAAGCTGATCTTATTCTTTGTGCAAAATCTGTCTGGATTTCAAAAAGACCTGCATCACAGACAGAGATTCTCTCCCTGGCTTTCCCTGAAGAAGAAATGCAATCTCATCTAAGTAGCTCACAAATGAGCTGTAGACTTATTTCGCAGTAACTTTTTCCAACTGGTTTGTTTTTGACTTCATTCAACCTTGTGTGATTGTATTGCTCATTATAAAAAATGTTGCAATTGCATAGATGATTTGTCTGGAAATGTTACAGGTTTTTTACATGCTTCAGTTTTGCTTACCAGGTACTGATCTCACTACCTGATATTTGGAATATGAAAAGAGTGCCACTTTTGCTGGACTATTGCTCTCCAAATTTTAATTGTACTGCTGTTCTTCATACCACTGTATGTAATTTGTTCTTACTTAATTTTCATTTGTCTTTTTGCCACAGAGTGCATTCTGGTTCAGGTCAGGTTAGAAAACAGTGTATTGTGACACAGTGCAGTATCATCAATGAAGGTGAAGTATTTAATATTGTCTGTAGCAAAGTATTATGGGCATCAAGTTGGCTACTGAAATATGCCTAAATTACTCTCTTACTATTATGGTCTATTTATTTTAGCTATACTTGCTCAAAGCAAACACTTGTTAAAAAGAAGTCAACACAACTTCACTGATCACTCTTTGTTTCTGTTCCAAGTCCCAGCTCAATGCCTGTCCTGAGCAAACGAGCCATGTTGTGGGCAGATGTGCAGGGGCCTGAAGGGCAGGAATCATGGTCTCAGCCATTTCCAACTTTCTGCAGCAAGCCACATCAGCAGAGAACACTGTTGGTTTTCTTTCCACTGGGTTTTTGTCAAAGGGGTGAGAATTAGAAACTTGTTTCTCCTCTCACATAGTTTTATACATGCTTGCTGAAAACTGAGATATTACCAAATAAGGCTTATAGGGCTCCAGCAGAATCTTTTCAGCCTGGCAAAAAAATAAAATTTCTGAAAAAACAAGGCTATCATATTTGCCTGAGTTTTGTGAGGAAGTTGTATACACATATACAGAGCACTCATGCAGTAACCCTGATGTTTCTCCAAAAGACTGAGTTTACTGTTTTGCTGATATAATGCCACAATTCTAATTGTGGTTACCATTTTTCTGAACAAGCCTATATGCTCGCTGTAGTAAATCAAATGCATTTCAGAATGCACATACGTAACAAATATATGTGGAATTTTTGGACATATGGTGACCTGTTTGGTGCTGCTGTGTGCGCACAGCTGATGTGACCTAAATACAAAATAAGTAGGGTATGTATGTACATGGTATGAATAACAGGGATATCATTCCCAGGGGAACTGGGAAAACCTCAGGAGTCAGGGGCATGCAGGGATACACTGAATAAAATCTCATGAGTAAGAATCTGCATGTTACAATTCTTACAATATGAGGAGAAAAAAATTAATAAAAGAACAGTACAGGAGTTGTATGGCTTAGTGGTTTTATCTGTCCAGCTAATGTCATTACAGGTATTCACAAATTATAACACTATCACCATTTTGTCTGTTATAATTTTCTGTGTTCACAGATGAGGCCTATAAACAGACCTTTCCAAGTATAATTCCGGTCATAATTCAGTTTTCATAGTACTTTGCACAAATATCTGGTTTTGAATATATACTGCTCTAGTTCATTACAGCATTTTTGTCAGCTCTAGATTGGGAAAATTGACAAGAAAAGCCAATTGCTTTTCATATAATATTGGTTTCTGAAAGAGTTTCAGAAGAAAATTGCACAGACATATATCAGAGGGAAATACGATCCTGTGTACAATTTATGTATTTCATGGTGTTGAGCAAGGAAGGCTAAGTAGAGAAAACAGTGTTTTATAGTTAACCTGTAACCCTATTGATCTGAAGCACGTCAATTTTAAGAAAAGTATCTGTATGCTTTACTAATCTATATTAAGCATTGCAGTTATCCTTAAAAAGAAAAAGCTCATTAATATTTAAACTACACATTAGCTGTGTCTCTTATAAGGAGATAATATTCCTCATAACTTCCATTAATTATCGCCAAATTAACGTGAACTGAGAATAACTGGGAATAAATGTTTCATGTTTTAAGTCAAACCTGAGTTTTGAGTAAAAGTGATAACAATAGTTTTAGTAAGTAAAGTTAGTAAGTTTAGTAAGTTTAATTAAGCTTTAATTATCTGCTCATTTTAGAGTGCATGTGTTCTAAGTGATACAACTAAATTTTGGATTGAGGATAATGCTGGAATTTGGGCAGTTGTTCTCTTATCCCATATTACTTTCACTCTGCGTTACTTTCCACCTGTGTGTTCTAAATGAGTCTAAATTTGAGCATCCTTGGAATAACTGTGATCTCCCAGAACTGCAGTATTTACATTTAGTACCCATTGATCTGTTCATAGTCTCAGGGTTAAAATACGCAGTTGCACAGAGATGTGTGTTGTAAGCTCTTGGTATCTGGCTGTACTAGTGAAAGCTTGCTCTGTAGGATGTTAACTGAAGCTTTTCCCAATATAATGCAAATTTTGTAAGCTACCACTCGGAAAACAGGTTTTTTGCAATGTCGTGACAGGACAATCTCAAGAAGCACTCTGTGCTGTGTCATATTTATTTGGTTTTCATTTGGAAACATAATTCCTGCAGGGATTTCTCTTTCAGCCACAGAACGGAGGCCTGTGAACAGCTCTTCATTCTGCCTGAATGTTCCCTTATGAATTGCTGATGGTTGGGAAAGCTCACGGTGACAGAACAGGAGACAGCAGCTTTGTGCTTAGATGACAATAGTCTGTGTCTGTGCTGACAGCAACTGGCACCATTAACTACCTATCCATAGACTGAAAGCAGAACAATTATCACTGCATGCATTAGAATGACGAAATCCACTCTGTTTCTATAGTAACAGGAATGACAATTTATATTATGACCTTAAGAAAGTACAATGTGACCATTTCTTTTTTCTATTTTTTGCAGTTTTATGAGGAGCAGCAATTCTCAGAGAAAATAATGTTTAAGATGGTGCACATAATTGGCAAAGATAAAGGTAAGATGTACTTTACCAGTAACAAAGAGATGCTCAACATACATTCAAGTTGGAATGTTGATTTTTACTTTTGTTCTGTAGAGACATACCCAATGTAGTGCTGTTAGAAGGGGATTCTTCTTTGCTGTTTATAACAAATAATTTTAAATGGAAGCTTTAGAAAAAAATCAAAGAGTAAGAGAATATATAATGAGGACTTTAGCAAGTCAAAATTTTGTAATTATTTTGCCACCCAGACTGACATAAACTATCACATGAAAAACAGTTATATATTCTGAGCTTTCTTCCGCAGAAGCACATCAAAGTATCAACACTATAAGAGATTAGTTCATGGATATGTTTATTATACTGAAGCATTTTTAAGCCTATCCAAGTTAGCATTTATTTAGTTTGTTTGTTAGTAGCAGAATATTGTGGCTAAAGGTCTTGCTAGGTTTTGAAAAATCTATCTTTATAGATATTTTACTAATATTATGGTATAAACCTGTCAAGAGAGAACAGTTCTTGAGTTCTTTAAACTGATTTCAGCATTCTTTTTTAATACTGCTTTGTTTTATAATCACCTCCCTTTACAACTGATATAGCATGTGTAGCTGTGCAGTCATTTAGTAAAAGTTGTAATTCTTGAAACATTTAATAACTTACAACCTTCCCTCTCCCTGCATACCTGCCTTGCCCAAAGCCTCTCTCCTCATTATGTGCTAAATGTAAGGAGTGTTCCTCTGAGCCCCTCTGGAGCTGGGGTTCTCGGCTGTGAGTGAAGGATTATGGAATATCTCTTCAAGTTACAGCTTCAGGAGTGTGACACTAATCTGTGCCTGGTGGTAGCTCCTTGCATGCTACAGAGATGATCAGATAAAGAAAGCAGAACTAAATTTTAACTCTGTGTTAAAACATCCAATTCAGTCACTCGGTGCTCTTCCTTTAGATGCAGTCTTGAATTTATTGCAATCTTGAACTTATAAGATGTTTTTTTAAACCAAGACACATTATAAGCCTTTATCATAATTCCAGGAGTATCTATAACCATGTGTTTTAGAGAAATTTTTAACCTCCAGCTCAATTTTAAAATTCAATTCACTGCAGTAGAGCATAAAATACAACAGCGTATTGTATCCTAATGCCCCTTTCTAAGCCCTGGCTTAGACTGCTGGTTTAAACTGCATTTTTAATGCATGTGATGCATGTGGATGTTTTAAGTTCTTTTTTTTTTTTTTTTTTTTTGCATCCTAGTGTTAGAAACAGGTCCTCTCTGCACAGGCAATTATAGTGATAAGCACATACATTTTTCTTTAAAAATGCAAATAATTTAATTTTAGATGATAAGCAAGCATCCTATTCAAAGTCTGAAATATTCAACTAATATTATCTCCTTTTCTGAGGGGATTCAACTGAGCAAATCAGAAAAGTTAAGTAAGAGTTAAGATGCTGAATGTCTCTAGCATCTAGATTTGCATATTATATATGTAGTCAGTTACATGGAAATAAATCTTGCCACTCATTAGCCAGATTTTACATTACATGTGAATTAGAAGAGTATGAGACTGTCATCAGAGCCTGCAAGGAAACTACTTAAATAGAACAGGAAGAATGAAGAAGATTGTTTTTGTCCATGTAAAAAGAGCAACACTCAAATGCACCTAACACAGTTATGCTATTGTGTATGTATGTATGTTCTCCACTCCTTTGACAGCTCATCTCTGGATAGAAGAAAGATTATCAAGAGAATTTGTGTGGAATGGAGAAAAAAGGTGTAAAGGTTACTTATGCTGTCCTTGGAATTCCAATGATAGAGTTATTTTTTCATAGTTACACAGTTATTTCACTTATTTTAGCTTGCTTATTCATGGAAAATATGTAGAACTGTTCTTTTGCACTTCCTTGGAGTCTTTTATAAATACAAAAGCTGGTTTATCCTGCTCAAGCCATGTAGAATTTCCCAATTATTTTTATGTTAAACATCTGAGATGACCACCTAAAAAAAGACATGTTGTGCCAAAAGGAGAGTTTTGTGAATGAAGAGTTAATGTTACAATTGACATGCAAGTATTATATAAATCTTCTAAATTTCAATTACATTTAGAATTGAAAAATCAAACTCCAGCTAATAATAAGATCCTTAGACGAATAAAGGAGATTAAATAGTTGGGCTGTGAACACTTGTGAGTACCCATTGCTTGTTAAGCCATAAAAAGCTGAAGGATATTAGCAATGGTTAACCAGTAAATTCTCTTCCACACACAGACATGCATCTATAAAATATTACTGTAATAATGTTAATATTACATTAACAAACAGTGGTGTTTTGTAATAAGCACTAAACGGAAAAAGAGCTGTGATAAGGATAGATAATCACTGTGTTTTATAAAGCAAAGTAACGGCTAAATATGTCTGATTTTAGTGAGTGTGATGAATAAGTTTCTGAAATATTTGTTACTGTTTTTTTTGTGCCAGCTCACCCCTCCCCTTTTCTTCCCTGCAAACACTGTTTTCTAAAATAAACAACATAGGTAGGAAAATAATCTCTTAAGCAGCTGCTAAGATTCCCAAAAGGCCAGGAGAACCAGAGTCGGGCTGGAGCTGCCAAGCCGTGGCCGGCGGAGCCGGGGCCGGCGGGCTTCCGAGCGGGGCCAGCCGAAGTCCCGCAGCTGCAATGGAGCCGGGGCAGCGGCGGCAGAGGAGCCGACCCCCCCTCCCGCTGGTGGAGGCAGAGGAGCCGGCTCTCTCTCCCGCAGCCAGGCAGAGTCCCTCGGAGGCGGCGGGAGACAGCGAGAGGCAAGATAACCGCGTGGCACATGGCGGCGGCAGCACGGCTGGGATGGCAGGAAGCAGCCGCGTGGCGCTGCTCGGCGCACGGTGTGGCGGAGAGACCGCGAGGGGCCGGGGCAGCGCGGACGGGCAGAGAGACGGCGGAGCGGCACGGGAGCGAGGGAAGAGCGACGGCACGGCAGCGGGGTCCGATGGAAACCGGGAGGACTGCGTGTGGCGGCGGAGGCACGGCTGGAAAGACCCGAGCAGGCGCACAGGAGAACCTCGATTGCGAAATCAGAAACCCAGATTTCGCAATCAAAGACTGAGCATTTTCATATGCAAATAAAGACGCGCGGGAACACGGGATAACAACTCGAAAGGGAAAAAGGACTCAAAACTCCAAAATTAGACATTATTTAAAGAAAATAACAGCGCGCCTCGCTCGGGAGAATGCGGGACTATAGACTGAGGGGGGGAGGGGGGGGGCTTTAGTAAAGTGTCGCTGTAACCTCGGGGAAACGCGAAGGAATACGGACTGGGCCAGCAATGAGCGCTAAGAGGAGCCTTCCCAGGGCGACTCTCGTGAGGACGGGAGGCTTCAGCCCCGCTCATCAGCAGGGCTAAGAACTTCCTCCTTTGCTGGAGCTGGCATAATTGGAAGCAGCGGCGGATTTCGATCTCTGCACCTACCCAGAGCTGAATTCTCTTAATAAAGGCATTAAAAGGAGTAAAATCTCCTGCCCAGTTTTTTATTCATAACAGTGAGCATGTGCCATATTGACTTTATATTTTTGTGGCAATTTTCTGCGTGCTGAGCTCCTGTTTGTTCATGCAGTTTTTAGAGTATAAAATCATTGTTTCTTAATCCCTACAACAGCACAGCTACAACATCATCATTAAGAAATATTCCAGGTTTTTTTCCCTCTGTTGATAGGTGTCCAAATATATGTTGTTGCTCACTTACTGATCCTTCAAAACTGAACACAAGTGAAAAAATTAAACTACATTTCTCTTCATGAAAACACCTCAAGCAAGTTTTCTAGTTTCGGCAAATCATAGAGAAGATCAGGGAACAGGATTATTTTCAGACTAGGTGCTCATTTAGAAATGAAAGTGAAAAAAATAGAAGTAAAGTGCATGAATGACAGCTCATTTTATTCTGCTGCATATGTTCATCTAGTACTAATGTACACAGTATTTGCAGCTCGTTCTTGTTTGCCTAAAGAATTCTGCTCGAGATCCTGAATGTTAACACATGCCTTGAATTCCTATTAGTATCCCTATTTTACCTCTGCTGCTACAAAAGTTCATAAATAGTTCTGCTTTTCGGCCTGGAACTGTGCAGAGAGTCTGTAATGACAGACTTCAGTGATGAGCAAGTACAGAGAAAGTTCAGTAAATAAAGAGGAGGGCTGTGGTTCCAGTTTCCAAAAGGGAAAGGCTATATGCAGGACATGGCTTTCAATATAACTGGAAGTTTCCATTCTGTGGTTTTAAACATATGAATTTCAAATTAAGCCTAGGGTGGCTTTGATCTGGTAAGATTTTATTAAATGGAATCTATTTCTAAATTTTCCTTATATCTTGGTTTCTATTCTTTAAGGAAGTATTCTTAAATAATACAGACTGACATGAAACTATTTTAAGTTAAGTAATGAGAATGCCAAAGGCTAATCTACCTATATAATCTGATTTTTACCGTTGTCCCACCATTTCTGCAATATCTTAAAAATATTAATTTGATAGAGAAGCAAAATGTCATATAAATTGCATATGGATATGAATGTAAGTCATGTCTCCGTGGCATATGGTACTTGGCTAAGCCTGGTATAGCTGGCATATGTCTAAGTAAAGTCTCTTTCTGGTATTAGGTATTTAGATTTCTTCCTTTGCATTTGCTGTAGATAAGATGACACGGGACATTTATAACAGTCACAGAATCATTTTTCTTGAACAAATTGTTCCTGTTTACTTAAACCTTTCCAGAGTGTTACAGGAAAAATTTGCTATGCAGAGTGAAAACACCGAATCTCTACTGCTGGTAATAAATTCAATTTGCAATAAACTGCAGTCCAACCTGACTTACTCTGTTCTCCATAAATTTGTGATATCTCAAGGACTGGAAGACTTTACTCTTCTGCTGGGATTGCTTATTGTCCTATACTGAGGGAATTTACTGTCATTTTTTGGGTAAGATATTGGTAGTCTGGCCATGGTAATATTTACCTTTGATTTCCATGTTTTTGCTAGGCCACTGTTGAATCTGTGAACACCTGCAGTGTCCAGCAGAGGGTCCTGCTTAGTTCTTTTAATCCCCCATTCTTGAGTGTGGTAAGAAATACTGGGTCCCAGAGTGGAACCACTGGCTTGTCACACTGCAACAAATCTGGATAGCAAATCTTTCCAAAAATTGGATTCACTCCTCTAACGTTGCCATGGCAATATCAACTGCACATTCTGAAGTGAAAGTTTTTAATTTAATGTGAATAACTGAATTAGGGAAGGAGCAGTTAAAAGCTTTAGATGTGTTCTACTTTCCTAGACATCCATAATAATAATGTACCTTAACTTGAATTTATTTTAGGAAAAGGAACGAGAACAAAGAATTCTTTAGTGGCAGAGTATGATGTCTTTTAATTATGTAGTTTACAATGAGTGCAAAAAATGGAGAACACCATTTGTAAAGTTAAATTGAAACACTAAAAGAAAGTACTCAGTAATTTCGTAGCTTCATGAACTGCACTCCTGAGTGACAGCAGTGTTCTCCTCTTAGCTTTATTTCCTATAAAGTCAGGTACAGTAGGGGAGATGTGTACAAATTATCTACCACTCCAAACAGATTCCAGATCCAAACATGTACATTGTCTTCTTTTATTTCCTCCTACTGTGATCAGCTTTCCAACTTTTGCTTTCTGCTGATGTATAGACTTGGAATGTTAAAAAATATATACCCTTTACCAATAAATAAATAAATAAATAGATAAATCAGAAATGTCAGGATAAATTTATCAGATTTTTAGGTACCTAGTGTTTATTAAGGATGCAAATCTAAGGAGTACACCCATGTCATGCCACAAAATTCTGCTTTTATGATGGCAGATCTGTAGGCTTTTGTTGCTGCAAATAAGGTGGCACTGGAGTACAGTTATTGCAACACTGTGGCTGCAGTAAGAGACTGGATTACAATTTAGCTGGGGTAGTTCTGGTTTTTTTAAAACTATGTTTTAAAGGAAAGTGTTCTTCAAATACCTCTTCTCCACACTGCATCAAAGATCCTATTTAACAAGACCTGATTCATATTTAGACCTCAAAATTCAATAGTGACATGTTAAAAATACATGAACTTGCTGGTTGATCAGGAGTTTAGGAGACTTAGCTCTTTCATTTCTATCCTAAATGGAAACTGCTGACTTCTTGAAAGAATCTCTCCCTTTAATTGTAGACTTTGATTGCTAACACAAGCCTCTAAGTCTGGGCTTGAAATGATAAAGTACAAAGCACTCAGTTCCAATGATTTTTGAAAGAGTAGCTTTTTAATCTGGTTATTTGGTTTCATGTTCTTTGTTCATTGCTATTTAAAGCATTTGGTTGTGCTCCTGCATGATCCTACAGTGACTTTAGAGCTGTTAGTGCTTGTTATCCTGGGAGCCTAAACTGCTCTCCTTATAGTACAGGAGTAGGTCATTAGTTCAGGGCTGTGTTATTATCTCTGAATCTTTTTGCACCCTTGGATTTTCAGCTTCTAATACTAACACTATCACGAACTAAAATAACACAAATAAAATGAATTCTTCCCAAACTCACTGATAATTGGCAGTTTATGTAGCCATATGTGTCTGGATGCTGGCTGAGATTGGCTATAGATCTCCCCAATGCTTATTGTTTGTATTTAATTTGTCAATCCTAGGACGGAATGCTACATAATGCTGCAATTAAAACATGACTTGTGTATAAAATATGTTAAAAGCACCCTCACACTGTGGTGACATAACAGCAAACACAGTTCTTTCAGTAATAATTTGTTAGTATTGGTTGCTCAGGAAGAAGCTGACCAGTCTTTCAACTTCCATTTTGCCCCTTAAGTTACAGGGGAAAACATGGCATACTCTAAACTGTCTGAATTAGAGTGTAATTCTGTTGGGAACAGAGCCTCATTGATGGGTAGTACAAGCTGGAGTCTTTCTTCAAAAATGATGGAATTCAAGGGATTTCGGTGGTTATAGCCACAGCATTATGACAGGAGAGAGCTTGTCTTTAGATTACATTATCCCAGCTACTATTTTGTCATTTCATAGTCCACACTCATTTTATTAAAGGATTGCTTTATTTTGAAGACAGAGGAAGCTTCCTTCTATCTAAAGGACAGCATAAATCAACATGTGGGTATTGGGAAGGAAAAAAAAAACCATGTGTTTTTGGTTTGCCACGAAGTTGTTTGCAATGCAAAACTGCCTGTAATTTCAACGTATAAATACAAGCCTGATTACTGCATTTGAGTGAAAGCTATTTTTGACAATTTAACCTCCTTGAGTGATACAGTTTTAACCACATTATCTTTGTGGAGCCCACTTTGTAAGGTGCTGTGGCTACAAAAATAGCTGTGGTTGGTGTGCTGGTTGCCTAGCTGTACTTAGAGCACCATGGGATCTTTTTCCAGTGTTACTGGAGCAAATCATGTTATACAGCTAGAGAATCTTATTCTAGGCTGGGTATCTACCCAAAGACAAGAAAAATCATGCTGAGAAAGTAAATAAGGCTATAACTGTTTAACTACTGTTATTTTTGCATAGCAGAGGAACCAGATATTGAAATATTCTTTTCCAGTCTTGTTTTTAACATGTAAAGTGTTGAACTGAAATGTTGGACTGGGATACTTACTACCCCAAAGTTGTCTGGCTTTACCAGTTAAAGATATCAAGCAGTGGAATAGGCTTCTGAAGAAAATGGCTGATATGGCAGTAAAAGACATAAATTCAGAGTTAGTTCAGAGTTAGGATTAAAAATAAAGGCATGAAAACATATCAAGGCATTTGGAGGCAGCCATGGCAACCATTTAACTTCTTTTTCTTTCAATTACATTGTCATTTAAAACATTCTAGGCTTTTGACTCAGTTTATATGAAATAGAGTTCTAAAAATTACTTGTCTTTTCCAGAAAAAAATAAATTTTGTTCTATGTTCTCACTTCCTTGCCTTAATGTAAAGGCAAATATAAGCACTGTTTTCCACTGACTGAATTATTTCCCTATGAGATCTTTCTTTATTTCTATTTTGAACAGAGAAGCTCTCCTTTTTTTATTCATGGAGCTTAAAAGAAGTGCATGCCAATTCTTACTCAGAGATTATTTTGCATTTCTTTACCAGATTCATGCATCAAACATCAGTGTAGCTTAAGAATACTCGGCCTGCTACATTCCTACTTAAATGTTTCCAAGCTGTTACAGGACATGTGAAGTACAGAGCCAGCTCTAATTTACAGGGTTTTGTGCAACCATGCATCACAAATATAATACCTAGGTGAATCATAGATATTTATTTACAGGCCTAAAAATGCACCTAACACTTGCCTTATGAATAAAATATGCTGGTTGCCTGGAAAGCTCCAGACCTTGAGCTGTGCAGCTTTGACCATAGGATCCATTGTGATTTGTGATACGACCTTGCTTTATGAAAAAAATGAGGTCTGGAGGACGACAGCTAAACTTCATAGTCTTAGTCATTTCTAATATGCAAAAAATCACTGAGTTCTGAGAACTGCTATCAGTTCTGAGTTCCAAGCTTGGCAGTTACACTCAAAGCTATGTGAATTAAAATAATGGTTTAGACAGTAACGCATCACTAGTGAAACTAAACCATACTAAACCATCACTAGTGAAATTAAACCATGGTATTATTTTGCAAATGGTTTTAAAAGAAAAGTGTAACTTAATACCACAAGAGTCATAGGACTCTCATGTGGATATTAAATTGTATTTTAGCATCAGCTAATGTAATAGAAGTTTAATATTATAATAAAGTCTATTAAGATTAATTTAGTAGTAAATTAAAAATCTACCTATGAATACTGTATGAAATTTATTCCTCAAGGATCTTTTTCAGAAGCAGACCTCAAGTCTGACATAGAAGTGTTACTGTATTGATTTAAGGAGCTTTTTAAATGAGTAGTGTGCTCTAGTGCAAGCAGCATTTGCTTATGCTTCATTACACATTTCATGGTGTGATGTGCCATCTAGTGTCACATTCCCCATAAGGAGGAAAACACTGCAAAAACCTTCATCAACTTGGACAGTTAGGGGTTTTTCTGAAATGTTGGGTGTTTGGGAATAAACTGAGCATAAACAGCAAAGAACTAATGTTACATCTGTTTTCACTGACTGTTTAATTTAATATTTGCCATGTAGAGCTCTGCTCAATAACCCTTGTTGTCTGCGGACACACAGCTACTAAAAAACCTCTTTCCCAGCTACAGCCATGCATTTTGGTGGTGATGCCCAAGGAACTGTGGATACCTGTAGCATCCTATATGAGAGTACTCACTTCATGTTATACTTACAAAGATGTAAAATTGCAAAGAAAAACAATTTTCTAAGGGGTTCTAAATGCATATAACTGGTCAGGGGAAACTGTTAATAGCCCCAGAGATTTTATAAGGATTACTCACACGATATGTTTTGTAGTACAATGGTATATTCTTTTAATAAGCTTAATTGGTCAATATTGACTCATTCTGCTTCTATCCTACAAACAGATGGGATTTCATGCAGTCACTTTGTATGTTATATATGCTTAAAGACGTTTTACACAACTATAAATACCTGGGGTTTTTTTCCCACCTGACACAATAAATCACATAGTGATATGTCATTCTTTTTCATCAAAACAAGAGGGAGAAATGGAGAAACTCACTATATTCAAGATCTTTGTGTTTCTGATATTTATTTTCTGCGCTTGTGTAAATTTTCTAAATTAACCTCATTTTTAACAGTTTCAGGCAAAACAGTATAGAAACAGCTTGTTTTGTGGTCTGGTAGCCATCTGATCTGAAATGGGAACTATTTAAAGAACCTGCCAGAAAAATACAGCTTTATCTTCATTGTAGCTGAAGAAGGGAAATGGCTTTTAGTGAGTAATTTTATTGTGATGGTGAACTTCAGAATCACTCTATTTCTGAGTTAGCAGCAGGTGAAGTAGTAAACTGTAAATAGAAAAGATTAAATGGTACATCTTACAAAAATGCAACATACTTTTATTTGAAAATTAAGGTCAGCTGAAATACAATAGAAAACTGCAGATCTTGGTGTTTTTAATGAATTGAATACATTAAGTGTGAAGAGGGTAACTCTGAAATCTCTTTTGTTTTTGTATGTATAAGCCAATTATACCACTACGCTTGTTGCATGTTAAGTCTTGTTGAGTCTTCTGTGTTTCTGTAAAAGAAAGAAGGAAAAAAAAAGCAAAGCCAAAAGTTATTCATATAATTCCCACAGTTCACTATCACTCAAGGAAATTGGTGTTACACACCTTTCAGTGCATGTTCATATAGACATGCCACTCAGACTTGCAGTTTTTAAAACTTTATTAAGTATGCACATGAATTTAGGGTTATGTGACTAATATTTTGATTGACTGGGATATAAAAATGTTACCACACAAAATTAGTTTTTATGGGAATCATTATTAGAATCATAGTAAGAGTGTGAAAGAGCAAATTGTTCTGTTCATTAGAAAGTCTGCCTGCAAAATTCTAATTTCACAATATTTATTGGCAGTGGTGGTGTAAGTATTGTGTGCAGCAGAAGGAGCTCAGCTTGACTGTTCAAATCCCAGATGGAACTTGGGCTGCTGGTGGTTGAAAAATTCTATATTTGAATTACAAATTCCTGCAAATGTTGATGCAGAAGAATAATCATGGAACAGGAAGAAATCAGAAAGCTGGAAATGTAGAACTGATCTGAATATATTACCTTCCACTTTGGATGACGTTTTGCTGACCCTGCCAGTGTCTGACTAACAGCTCAAAATGTCAAATGAGGCACAGTATGGCTCCTATACCCCAGGACAGGATGCTCCTCAGGCAAGTTATTAGTTTGGAGAGTTCTTCAATGCATAGTAAGTCAAATTAAGACATGAAATACCATTTTTTATGTCAAGACCTACAAAAATGCTTGCTAACATTTTCATGGGCATTTAAAAACAAGGAATTGATGTGAAGGATTTCTGGAATACTGTTACACTTGCGTGGTCTTTAGCTGTTCTTCAGCTGGCTGCCTGTGTTACCTTACAGTTTTAAAGCTTTAGGGATGTAAACTTTTGAAACTCTCTACTGGGATGTAAAGGTTATATCACCAGTCTACAGAATACCTGCCACTATGCACAGTAGGAAATAACTCAGCAAAATGGATTTATTGAGAGATTTTTAAAGAGCAAATGAAAGTGAATGTCATTTTGCAGTAGTTCTTTTAATGCATTAAACAGACGCAGAAGTGACTCTTCCTCTTATGTTATCTTTCAAGGAAGTGGAAGGAGGAAATATATATTCAATTTTGTGGAATGAAAAAATGCCTAAGTATTGTTACAGTGGCTCTGGGTGTCTGCTGGCCCTCATGTCAGAGCAGATGCTGAGTGCTTTGGCTGGGGTTAGCACTATGACTGAAGAGACTGTAAAATACACAAAAGAGGGTTCAAAATTCTGAGAAAAATATACACAAGGACAGAAGGAGTGAAAAAAAAAATAAAGATGTATATAATGGGCAGGGAGAATGAATGAGTAAATGAGCATTATGAATAGATGTTGGAACCCAGGGGGTTCCTATGACACCTCTGAATGACCCAAACCCTGCTCAGGAGGCTTTTCAGCCTTGCCAGAGGTGAGAGACCCTGGATTAGTACTGAGAATGCCTGTGGCTTTGATTTTAATCCATGGAACAAGTTATCAACTTTGTATGAAGAATTTCAGGT